>JAVYIG010003853.1:0-180091 GCA_035222895.1 Strongylocentrotus droebachiensis
AACTAGCCACTTCACCCACACAATCACCGCCCACGCCCACACCTCGCTACAACCTACGCCAACGCCGAAACCGCCGACCACCACACACAGACCGACACCACTAATAGCCATCCTCACCGCCGATCGATACACCCACCCAACGACCGACACAACCCCCCCCACCCCCCCCCCCCCCCCCCCCCCCCGCTACCCCGCCGACACCTACCACACGACGTCCGCATAACCGCCGCCCACTCGTTTCCCGCCAATTCACGCAACCGCCGCGCCACCACCGACAGCTGCCTGCCAACCTGCCGAGCCTGCCGGCTCATTGCTTTCCCCCAAGTCCGCATCCACGCCATAAGAACCGCCGCACGCCTAGCGAACACTCACTCCTGAAGACGGACAGTCAACCTGTCCGAAACGTCGAGTCTACTCTCCTGCTCCTGCTCTGCAATTCTACTCGCCTACTCAACTCTCCAACTCAATCCAGTCTTCTACTCAAACCTCTCATCCTGCCCAAACTTTCTGGTTTACAGTCCTTTTCAGGACTAAACTCACTTCCGAAAGATACTCTTCCTTTTAACCTCCACTTTCTCGCTTCCATCTCACTTCTATTTTCTATCTACTTTCCTCAGTCCCTCGAGGACTTTACACATGGTGCACCGAAACCTCTTCCGTGATTAAAACTGAAATGTAGAAATATACCAACCTGTTTGGCCCATGGAGGCTCTTCCTGGTGTTTAGTGTACGCATCCTTATTCCATGCTTCTTCTCGAAATAACTCTACATATCTCCTTCCTGAATGGCAAAAGAGCAGAAGGAAATATATAAAATATAAAGATCTATGGTGCAGACCATTTACGCCAACATCTTTTGCATAATTCTTTATTTTATATCCATCAGCAAACTCCTATGTATTCCATTATTGGCCTGTAAGGCTCCCTCTCTGTATACAGCCAGTACAAGTTTCTAAAACTAATTTCAACCCTAAATTTCAAACAGATACAATTCATAATTTATTTATTTTGGCCATTGCAGTATTATGTTCTTACAAGCCCATTAAAATTCCAATGTAGCGCAAAATTGAACAGCCAAAATCTCCTACATAGTGACTATTCTACAGCTTCTGATCAACGAATCAACCGCTTCAATAATCACTTCCTCACTCCTGACGACGGAGTCAACCTGTATAAAATCGTTGAGCCCCTCCTACTAACCATCCTCTCCAACCGGTGCTATAGTTCTCTTTAGAACTTTAAGCTCAAGAAAGATTACCAACAGTACTTTTCAGGACTACACACACACTCAAGAAAGAAAGTTTACCGACAGTCCTTTTCCGGACTCCCCAATCCTCCCCCTCTCTCACATGGTGCAACTGTAAGCCTACTGTATAGCTTCATAAATGTTTTGATTGAATGCATGATCAGGTCTTTTTATTGAATCAATCAGTATTACCTACCCATGTATTCTCTGTTTCTCTTCATGGCCTTGGTGATATCATCCTCACTGGCAAACTCTACAAATATGACACCTACAAATCAAGGACATTAAACAAAACGGTTCAACAAAAACAGGTTCTATGTTCAGTAGGAATAACTGGGTTATTTAAGAGTAGCCAATTATCCTGAAACTGATATAGACATAATAAATGGCTCAGTGTACATAGCATCTGTCTTGAGGGGAGATCACATGACAGGGGTGATAGCGAGCACTAACCAAAAAATAGTTTTTTTTTTGGTTTCCCTCAACCACGAAAAAACAAAAATCTAACATTCCCCCCTTTTGAGTAAGAAAATTGGGGAAAATTAGGGAAAATCAGGAAAATAGGGTTAAAATCGGGGGGGGGGGGGGGGGGGGGGGAGGGGGGGGGGGAAACAAGATTTAAATTGGGTAATTATCAGGCCTGACATGATCGATTTCACATGTGAGTTGAGTCCTGCATATGCCGAAGGACAAAAATGTTTGCCATTGTTGTGTGTTAAGAGTGCATCTCCACTGTTTGTAGTAAGGCGTATACAATTATATCCTAAATACCTGTTTCTGTTCCTGAGATTTGGTTGTAATTATCTTTCATCTCTTCACTTGATACATAGCTGTTAACAAACTAAACTGGACTGTAATTTCATAGAACTTCATTTGCAAACAATGTGAAATGTTTAGATCTTGTGAATTTCATGCTCTGTATAATTGAATGAATTACCTGTTCTCTGCCCTTTCTCATTCAGAGGTGCTCTAATGGTTTTCATACTAAGTGGAGCAAAGAACTTCACCACATCTTCCTGAAATGAAAAATAACATAAAATAGAGGAGAAACAAAAATGACATCACAAAACTATCAAAAGCCATTGGGAAATGTTTGCAAACAAATCTCTAGCCCTTTAAAATTTCGATCATATGAAAAGTAACATGAGGTAACAAATTTACATTAACAAATGCATGCCAGAAGAAAAAAACAATGGTGGGTTTCTAATATTTTAAAAATGTCTTTTTTTTTTACAAGCTTCAAACTAACAATAAAAACAAGGAATGCCAAACATAGGACATCAACCTTTTAGTTGGAAACAGAAGGTTCAGGCAAAACAATCATTATGTTATTTGGGTTTTAAACAACTTACTTCTTCGTAATCAACTGATTGGCCAAACACAGTCACATGTGATTCATTTACTGTGTGCATTCTAAAGTAGGCCTATTAAACTTGTAACGTATTTGTCAGCGATGAAACAAAATATTTGTTTTAAATGATGCATGTTTTCATTTGTTCATTACAGAATCCACCCGCTCTCGTCGAGTTTATGCACCTAATGTACTCAGCCTGACAGCTTTGTACGATAGATGCATACAGCCTCAACTCGAGTGTGGATAGATTGTATAGTGAACTCCTTCACATGCATCATTTGTATATTATTGAATGAGACCTTGATGTACATCAATCAGTATAAGATATTTTCATTATTAAGTTAACCAACATTTCCTCGCATGAACCTACCTCTTTGACGTTGAAAGGCACCCCTCTCATTTTAATGGTGAAATCTCCTCTCTCGTATTTTTCATCTTTTCTGACACTTCTCATCAATTTCACCTGTAAAAACAAAATCAGTGAATCAATGATTCATTATCAATCATAATAATTACAAGACAATACCAACGAAATGGCAGGTATATAGAATTTTCTGCTGGACCATCATAGTACAACATGCCTATACTACCCAGTGTAAACAGTAGACAACCATCATAATTTATAAAGTCTTTTTACAGAGATCAGGAGGAACTCAAATGACTAAAATACAATAAGAGCAAGATGGTTCCACAAAAAATGTACTCCACAAAGGAAATAATCACAGAGAGCATTTACTGCAATCTATGTTGAAGCAACATACCTTATTTTTCCGGACTCTTTCAGTAGTAGGTGATGCCTTATCGTTGGGAACTTCCTTAACCTCTGTCTGTACAGCTTTCTTCTTCTCCTCCCCCTCTTCTTCTTCCTCCTCCTCCTCCTCCTCCTCCTCCTCACTGTCGTCATCAGATGAAGAGGATTCACCTTCACTGCTCCCATCCTGAATCCCTTCATCCTCTGTCTGCGCTTTCGCTCTCTTGGATTTCAAGTACTGTATTTTAAAGAAAACATTATATCAGTAAGTCATGTTTCATGTACTCTGCAATAATTCAGTATTTGTATAAAGGGTTTTGAGCCAACCAGATCTAGTGCTTTGAGCAAAAGTAAGTAGATTACTGTGCAGTAAATTTCAATATAATAATAATAATAATAATATACCATATTTATATAGCACATATCACAATATCACAATATGCGCTGTAAGAAAGAGTAAGAAGGAAAAGTGGATAGAGTAACATAAGAAGAGTGAGATATGCTTAATGTATTTATCTCGTTAACATTGGAAAGTATATCTCATGGTTTGAGGTGTGCAAACGCATAAAAAGAAGAAAAAACAAATTGAAATATGCTTGGACTATTACGACGATGGATGTTTGCGCGCAGCCCACATTAAGTACTTTGGTAAGGATTAAAATAAAGGGGATTTTAATATGCAAGTTAATACAAAAACATTATGATGCAATGGTGAAAACTGAGATACTAGGTTTCATACAATTTATGATAATAATATTGAAAAGCTTTTCTTTCGTGGGACACAAGGGCATATCACATTCGCTTTGAGAATATTTTACCCTTCGTGCTGACTCATGAAATATGCTCATCAGTTCGTGCATGTTACCTTGTATCCCACTCAAGGCCATTCAATATTATATAAATACATTCATTTTGTATAGCACAGTAATTTGTCCTTGCAATTCCGAAGGGCTTTAGATTAACAGCTATAGGCTAGTTGCCTTGTTGAGTGTGACCCTGAATATGAGTGTTGTTTAAACTCAATCATAAGAATACAAACATAGTGTTCACATGTAATATTAATTTTGTATCATCACAAAGAGAAGTAGTGAACTTTGTAGATAACGGCACAAATGATTAAATCATGTAAAATTTCAATGTAAATTCTATAATTATCTCCTAAGAATGGAGTTGTTCCTGCAATGGCTTAATCTTCATTAAAAATTATCCTTACATCCATGTCGGAAAGCTCTGTCTTGTTTGCTTCTTTTTTCGTCTGATCTTCCTCGACCTCCTCCTCCATCTCTTCTTCATCATCGTCATCATCCTCATCTACATCACTTTCATCTTTATCCATAGTCTTCTTCCTATCTGCTGACAGGAAGTAAAAAGTGATAAGTAGCAGCTGTTATGTTTTTTTAACCAAAGAATCTCATAGTCCATTCATAACAGGCTTACTTTTTGTTAAGAATTCATCAATAACTATTTTCCAATTGGCACAAGTGGTATATTGTCATTTCAAATAAATTAACCTGTTATCCTTTTATATTATCAATAATAGAGTTAAACTTATATACTGGTAGTGCATTTTATGTTGCCATTTATTTTGTAACATCCTTCCAACTTTTAATCCCTTCAGATATATTACAAACATGCATATGTTCAAATCAAACATATATGTTCCATTTCCCAGGGGGATATTTCACAAAAACCAACTCCATGACAGTCATATCTTCCACTGAGACCTACGGAGATGTCAGGAAGCGGACAACCTGTTTCACAAAATGATTTTGATACTATCGGCTAGAAAAATGTAGTCACGATCCATCAGATTTTATCCTGAATTACCAAAAGAGATCAAGAGGCTTAATTTCACTCAAACTGTTTGAAAAAAAAAAAAAAATGAAAGAGTGGTAGCACAAATGAAACAAACATCCAATTTCCATGAGAACAATACTACTGACATCTAAGAATGTATAAAATTGAGGATACTCGATTTCGCTTTTGAGACAAGAGAATTAGAATTAGCAAGTAAGAAAATACCATAATTTGTATCAAATCGAAAGCAACCCTGATCTTAATTTCTATTTAAGAAAATAATGAGAACAAGATATAAATGACTCTGAGTTTCAAGATTTATTTATAAAATAATTATGTGATATAATTTGTATCAAGGTTATGCTTGAAATGGAAAAATATCTAGAGAAATATAGACACAAATATTGTTGTCATTTTCATGAGTCTTTATGACAGACTGTTCCATCTTTGGCAATATTCTATGGTGGACTGATGTGTGGACAAATAATAATTATCTTATTTACTCTTTAAGGCATTAAAACATTATAAAAAAAGTTTGTTTGCTTATATCGAAGTGCTTTATATTAACATCAATAAGAAATGATTAGTAATATGAGAGCTTGAAGGTCAAGAAATAAATTTTAAGTTTTCATTTTTTTGCTGCCCATAGACTATCTCAAAGTTGCCTTGAGATGGCGTTCCAAAAAGTCTCTTTAAGGGAAAATTGTCGCTTTGTCTTTGCAAAGACAGTTTTGTGAAACACATAGCAACAGCGTCGAGATGTTGTTGATCTTGAACTTACAACGGTTTCATGAAACGACCCCCTAATTAGTTGAATCAAAACACCAGTTTACCATAAAGCACAAGATTAATCAACACTGTGGTATTAACAATTACCTGAATGTTTCTTTGCCTTCATTGGGATCCCCTCCATCCCATCTCCGTCACCTTTGATCTGGTCTTTCTTGGATATACCTGCATCATTATCCCATATTCCCTTTCCTGTCTTCACATTGTGAGCTTCTAGAAACTCCTGGAACTTGGGATCATCTTCCAACTGGAGTAAGAAAATTAGAAGAAAAACAAATATTTTTTTCAAAATTGGTCTCTAAAAGTGTAATTCAAACATCTTTCAAGGATATTTAATATATATAAATATGTAATTAAATAAATACTAAACATGGGGAGATCTAATGATACATAACAATAGCAAATATTCAGCTAAAGAAATAAATAAAAACCTTTGAAATCCTGAAGATTATCATGCTATGTCAGAAAACTTGGGCTAATTTCTCAAATTGCAACATTTCCTCTACATTGGTTTTCTTTTCAAATACCAACTAATGGTCTAAGAATAGATTGTACATACAAAACTTGCAAACACCATGCATCATTAGTCAATGTTCCTATTTGAGGAGGAGTTGGCTAAGTCTGTAAAGCGTCTGCCTGTCGAACCAAAGATAGTGGGTTTGAATCCAACCCAGGGGATGCTTGAAGCCTGCATTGTGAGTTAACATGTCCCTCCCCTGTTTCACAGACCAAGGCAATGTTAAAGGTAAGCACTCCGTCCCTCAAATAAAACATTACATGGAGGCGCCGTGTAGAGGAGTGTCACCACCTTTGCATATTAAGAACCCACCGCACTATTCCTATTAAGGTGGGGAGATACCCTGGTGTAGTGGTTCATCTGCACACCCCTAATTAGCTATATCGGGAGGAGCGACCTGAGGGTCACAGTAATTCACTTTTCCCCTCCCAGGTACAGGTGACCCAAGTATCTAATAATAATGATAACAATGAGTCTACAGTCATACTCACATCCCCTAGGCCTTCTAAGCCCTTCTTCTTTTTCTTCTTCTTGGTCAATGTGTCCTGCAAAGAAAACAATAAGAAATGATAGTCAATTGATATTTAATAGACTTTCACAATAGCTTTAGTAAAATTATAATAATAATAATAGTGGGTTCTTGTATAGCTCTCATGTCTGTCAGACTTGACACTCCTGGCGCTCCCGATTATTACCCTGGCTTTAGCACGGCTGCCATACGGTGCTCTAGCATTTCAAGGAATTAATTCCTGCCAGGTACCCATTTACATCACCTGGGTTGAGTGTGGCAAATGTAGATGAATGTCTTGCCAAAGGACATTAGTGCCGCGGTAGATGATGAAAAATTACTACACAAATATGGAAACAGGGTCATTTCATCTTATCACCTCAACGTACAACTCTCCTCTATGAAATAGCCCCTGGTTAAATAATAACTGTCCATTGAAAAAAAATCACATGCTCATAATAATTGGGCAACATTCTTTGACTCTTCATATGTTTAATGCTCACAAACCAAAAAGTAGTGTGTCTTACAATGCCACTGATTACAATGTTGATGATGAACAACATCAATCAAATCAATCGTAAAGCTATGTGGTAATCACTACCTCACATTTCTTCCTTACCTGTGTATCTGTGGTTTTCTTGTCATCTGTGCCTTCCTTTTCTTCCTTAGCTTTCTGCTTCTTTTGAAAAGCTGAGCTCTTCTCAGAATACTTGCTCCAGGGACGATCGAGGTTCGCATCACCAAGGTTTTTGGCAAGTTCAACCTTTGTTAAATATTAGAAGAAAGAAAAAAAGATAAGTGCAAAGGGGAATCATTTCTTTCCTACCAAAGTAGAACATTATAAATTTGCTTGCATGCACCTCAGCCATTGTATCAAATCCTTGGTGAGAACTGGATGTTAGATATCAATTTGATGTAAAAACAGGATGAAAATAACAGCTGGAAAGTAGAAATACTTTAAAATTTGTCATATAATTCAAGAAAAACATCTATGTTCATTAACAACATGAGAAAACTGAATTCATTAACATTAAGGCTGCGACGGGTAGTCGAATGCTGCACGGTTGACAACTGCTCGGGTACGATTTTTTGTACCCAAATATTCGGCCGCAAAAAAAAAAAATGTCCAGGCTCACGCTTACCCGTGCCAGGGAGAGCGGCAGCCGCTGGCATGGTACCGTCGGTAAAAATGTTTCCCAACTCAAGCACTGTCAAACTCACCTTTCAGAAACTGGGACCAAATGTCCAGATTTCTGTTTGGACTTGGAGGACAATGGATTATTCTGCCATCTTTGGTTTTTAAAACGGCATTGTTTACTGTTATTATTCTTATTAAATCGGCGCCTTCAACTGCAACTCGAAGTAAAACTGCATGCGTTTTCAGCGAGGGACCTGGGAAACTGCCGAGTGGTATGGTAGTGGCAAAAAAATCCAAAAATTCAAAAAAATTCAAAAAATCAACAAAAAAAATCAAAAAAAAAAATCAAAAAAACAACAAAAAACATGGCGTCCGAATATTCGAGTATTCGCTTGTAAGCCTGGGAGTGTACTCAGGGACCTCATTACATTGTTGAGCACAGCCTTAATTAACATACTGTGATTTTCAACAATAGTTTCAGGGCTGTTCTGTGACCTTTTTCTTACCTGAATTCTTGATGAATCAACATAAGATTTGTTAAAGAAGTCCACCGCATTCTGAGCTTCTACTTCTGTCTTGAATCCAATGAAAGCAAACTTTCTGAAGACCCCTCCTTTGGTGAACTTGAGCTGGATGTCCGTCACATCACCTCTGCTTGCAAACGTGTTTCGAAGCTTCTCCTCCTTTATCTGTGCAGTATTGAGAAGAAAAACAAATAATATTAGATAGAAGTAGGAAATCAATGGAGTGTTCTACTTTAAGTAGGATCTCATGGGGCACCTCAAGCAGGGAAAACTTACACAAGCTGCTGTATTTTGTTCAGCAATGTTCATTGAACATATGTATGAAACACTCGAGAAGTTTGAAAAGTCTATTGAGTTTGTACACCACCATGGCCATGCATCGTGAGGATGATTTCCAAAAACTGTGTATGGTCGCTGCATCTATGGAGAGGGGTCACAACCAATAGTTTGGTTCTCCTCTCCCCCCCCCCCACCCCACACTGTTGAACCAAATACCACCAAACATCATTCCTGCCATGCACCATTGAGCAGTGGAACGGCCTCCCCCAGAACATTATGGCCGATACCAACAACACCCATGTGTGAAGTGTCTCGAGACGGGAGTAATAGCGCAACCAGTAACATATTCATATTTTTTTTAATGTACCCTCAACAACATAAGTCAGTTAATTCAACAAGAAAACAAATTACTACAAATACAATGTGCGATATCCACCTCATGTACAAGTGACAGAATAATCAGCTTGTTGAATGGGGCTGCTCATCAGAAAGGGAAAATTTAAAATTTAAAAACAGGAACGAAAAGAATTGATAGGACACTAGCAGCACTCCAGCAAAGCATAGAGTCAATGCTAATGCGTATTGACCTCTAGCACTGCATGCTTGCTGTGAGGCGGGTATTATTATACCCATACACAAATATACACACCACACAAAATCGCATAGACTGTACACAATCATGTCGATGCAGCTGTAAGCAAAGTTTGACACTAGACTTGCAATTTGAATTTTTAAATCATTCTTTTTAACATCAGTAAGTTAAAAAAAAATTATTTTACTGCTATTTAGGTGTCATCAATTGTCACTAAAGTACCGATTTTGAGTGAAATCAGTTGAGTTTTGTACAGTGGTGTTTGAAATGTTGAGAATCAAAAGCACAGCTTTTACTACACAGCCAGGATAGTGATGCTCCTATGTGTGACTAGCAGAAGAAAAAGTGTAAGAAAAAAAAAGTGTAAGAAGAAGACTAAAGAAGTGGTTTTATAAAGATGTGGATAATCAGGGGTATTGTTAAAACATTGTGAGTGGGGGAGATGACATCCAAATTTTCAGACAATTTTTTTTCTGTTTTGGGGAGTTGGAAAATAAACTCTAACTCTAGATCTATGAAATTGCAGACATCAGCTCGGCCTCGCCAAAGCCAAAGCAAAGGCTAATCTACGCCCCACCTTAGAGTTACACAATGCGCTATATAAATAATCTCATGAACTAACTCATATAAACTAATAAAGCCCACAAGTGTTTTGCTTATGCAGTTGTCTTTCTCCTAATAAATAAATAAACCCTCTAAACATACAGGTACACGACGCCCCCTTGTCTATGCCAGAGTGACCTAGGTTGAGTTTATCAACCGAGAAGCGTACGGCGTAACATAACTCGCTGGGCTGGTAAGAAGGCATCATAGAAAGGACAGGGCCAGCGTGAGTTGGAACTGTGTGCGGATCGTGGTTTAATTTGAAATAATTTTTTGTTTTTATTTTTTGTAGACTATGACTAATATTATATTAAAATGAGATTGGAAAAAGAAAGAAAGAAATAATAATTTTACCAAGACATTAAAAGAAAGAGATGCGATGAAATTGGCAACAATAGTCAAATTTGACTAATAGCCATTATAATACCAAACGAACAACAACAACAACAATGACTATCACGACTATGTCACCATTTGAATTGTACCTTAAAGCCCACCGCACACTATAGAAGTCGACTGCGATCTGGCTTTGAAGAAGAAAATTCAAGAAATACTTTACGCAATTGCAAGCGAATTGAAAATCTGGTTTCCCCACTCAAAACTGAACATGTGGGACTGTACTGTCATGTTGCAAGAATTTTACATTCTATGTCATCATAGTTACAATCGTTTTATCTTTGTTTCATTAAGCTATCGGAGGAATACAATAATAGTCATAACATGTAAGTAAAATACGAACCTGAGGTGGAAGGTTTTTGACAATTATTCGACTCATGGTGATTCTCAAAGCTCTGCGCACATTGCGTTGTTGATAATACACGTGAGGCTCACAAGATTCGTAGTCTGCTTCAAAGTCGCTCAATTAGATTAAAATTAAAGGGCAAAGCAATGAAGATTCCGGAGACGGGTATAAAAAAATCAAATGGCTCAATGGCATGCACAATGAATATCAACAAGGAGGTCCTTGGTAATATACTACAATATTTGTACTTTTTATTTTCTGGACTTGATTAGTCAAAAAGGAAAATAGGAAAGAAAAAAGAAAGAATAAAGGAGCTGAAGCTCTTAATGTAGTGGTGTTGAGATTGAAAGGGTATCTACATTTAAATTTCTTGGCTTGCATATTGATGAACATTTAAATTGGAAGTACCATATTAGTAAACTTTGTAAATTATTGTCAAGAAATACTGGTGTAATTTATAAATTGAAATCTGTGTTCCCACTGAATATTTTACATATGTTGTACGCAACTCAAGTTGATTTTGCCATATTTGCACTATGGTGTGCTGGCTTGGGGCAACTCATTCAAATCTCAAATGGATAAATTACTACTGGTACAGAAAAGAGTAATACGAATTGTTTGTAATACTCACTATCTTGCACATACAGATGTTCTTTTTTTTAATAGTGGTGTTTTGAAAGTTGATTATCATGTACAACTAGGAGCTCTAATGTATGAATTGAATGCAGGTCTACTGCCAGTAGCCTTGGCTAGAATATTTAAGAAAAATAACCAAGTTCATAGTTATTCCACACGACAGGCGCAAGCATATCACTTACCTCTTGTTAGAACGCAATTTGCCCTTACTACTTTGGGGTCCACTGGACCTAGGTTTTGGAATTCCCTTGAACCAAGAATAGCGCAATCGGTCAGTATTTATGTATTTAAGCGCAAACTGAAGTTACTGTATTTGAGTCGATATCGTCTAGATTTATAGTTGTGATCAATATTTAAGAAAACTATTTGCTATATAGGTCAGCATTATTCTACTCCCGTTTCTCACATCTATTCATCTGTCTGTCTTGTTTAGTTTTTGTCTGTGTTTCAGTCCTGTTGCTCGTAGTATATTCCTGTTCCTGTTGTTTATAGCCATTATTTAGTAGTCAGTAGATTTTATTGTACTTATTTATGTTTAATATTTTCTCAGTTGTTTAGTTAGTTTAGTTTTGTAAGCATTTAAATGTACGCAATTTTATTTTTTATTTTGACGAGTTTGTTCTTTTAGGACATACTCTTAAACTGAGGGACCTTAAATCCACAAGCCTTGCTTTCAACCAAGGTCACCTCATCTTTCTATTGTAACGCCATATTCTGTTCACTCCTTTATATTCATATCATATTTATAATGTGTGTTATGAAAGAAAGATAAATAAACTTGAAACTTGAAACTTGAAACTTAATTGTAGCCCTTTATTGTAGCCACATGAATTTCACATTTCTCTTACCGCCCTACGTAACAGGCTCTTCTGTTACCCCCCCCCCCCCAGTCTCTCTCTCTCTCTCTCTATCCTAATTCTCATCTCTCTCTGTTTTATATTCTTCTTTCCTTCCTCTTTTCTCCTTCATCATTTTCCCTTTCCCAAAAAAAGTTTGAGCTAAATTAGAAAGTTATGAATTTTTGATGACATGAAATACTTTGAAAATCACTAGACAAATTGGCTACTCACTTATAAGTCTGTGACGTCATTGCCTCATTATCCACTAATTGTTTTCTTTATATTGATAATATAAATTTCCTATTCCCCCCCCCCCCCCCCTAAGAATATTATTTCTTTACATCAGCATCAAAGTTAGATTGATAGTAATATAGACACTAATATAGAGTAAATTTTTCAGCCAAACCATGAAAAATAGGAATTTTGATAATATATTTATATAAAATCAATAATTATGAATAAACAATATTTAAAAAATAGTATCAATTCTTCAAAGCTCATAAAAGTATTTGTACAAATCATATAATCTGGGCAAAGGCATGGGGAAATCAAGTTTTTTTTGATAAAAAGGAAAATTAATGGGATTAAAAGATATAAAGCAATTGATAAATAGTGAGGTCACGACGTCACAAACTGATAACCAAATTGGTAATTTGTGTAGTGATTTCCATTGTTCCATGGTTTTACATACTTTTTCAAAAATGTATAACTTTTTTTATTAGTTACCGGTATCCGATTTTGCTCAAACCTTTTTTGATCGGCGGTTTGTCTGATTTTTCTGCTTCTATTGTAAGTAGGTTATTTTTGGAGTGGACTTACCCTTTAATTTTCTTAATTGGCCCAACTTCAATTTGTTGCTGTCGAGCCAACATTGGCCCGCCAGCCAAAAAGACATTGTGCCAACGTCATATTGCCATCTGGGCTCTCTCTCTCTTCTCTCTCTCTCTCTCTCTCTCTCTCTCTCACACACACACACACTCAGTCTCTCTCTCTCTCCCTCTCTCTCCTTTTGACCAGCAATAGGATTGCCAGGGCACAGCTGTTTCGGCCCATCCTTGGATATGTAATTAAATGAGTATGACCGTGATAGGAAACATGCTTCTACCTTCCTACTAAACAGATAGGCAATATAAACTATAATCACCAATCACACCAGACTACAGAAGGTAGAATTGAAAAAAAGACAGGAAACAGAGTGTGACATGGCATGATGGCAACTTATCTTTATATTTCATATTCACCCTGAACAAATAATTATCAAAGATTATTTACAACAGTACATCTAAATTGAAATGAGAACATCATTAAACTATCTAACATACAATTCAAACAAGACTGTACACAAAAGAACTCCCATCTACTGTCCATATAAGGCCGAGGCTGAATAAACCTGCAACTACATGCATGTGGATGAAATTAAATTAGAGGGAGTGGATTTGGAAAATACATGTATAAATTGTTTACAAACTGTCATTCAGAAGAAAGAGTGGCAACAAGATTTTAATTAAGTGGTTGTTTGGGATCAGAGAGCTCTACATACATGAGTGAAACCATGGACCAGCTACATATATACAATACAAGCACACTAGTAGAAACAAAAGCAAATTCCAGTAACATTTAAAATAGTTTTCTTTTTCTTTTCTTCTTTTCATGCAACATTTGAACCTTGTTTTACAGAACACCGCTATAATAAACTCTTGTAAATTCGCTAGTCCTGTGTAATGTATTTCATTATCTTTTAGACTCAATATAACAAGTGTCAATATAACAATAAGGTAATTCATTGGTCCCCAAATCTAAATAATTTATTAAACAAGGTTTCACTATACTCTGCAACTTGTCACTTTAAATCCAATAATTATGAGAAACGGATTGTCGATTAAGTTCATCTTATGAAATACATGTACATGGCAATACCATCAGCTTTTAAAACAAGTAAATACAACATTATCTTACTGAACTTCCTTTCAAGTCAAATCAATGTATATCTGCCCTGTATCATCATGTCAGAAATTCATTCACTATTTAGTACATGCATTCTTTCTGTAATTATTTTGCAATATATATATATGGCACATTTTAAGCTTTGTTCGGCAGATAGATCCAGATGGTATTCTCAAGCTATGTCATCCTACTAATATTTGTGATGAGTGTATTGACTGGATAAATCACGGCTATTCAATAGTGCATCAAGGTTTGTAATTGTGACCAGGTGAACTTCAAATACAAGTAATAAGAGGAGAGAGGTTCAAGACTTCAAGATGAACTTTTCATTCTTGAATCACAATGTTCAGATGATTGGACAGACAATCCCATAGTTCATCTTAAAATATCAGACTGGCTGACAGACTAAGTTTGTTTGAAGCCAATGGATTTCCCTCTAGACAAAATATCAGACTGAACTGTTGAAACCAATGAGCTTCTTGAGTTTTCTCTCATTTGAGAGATTTTTCTAGTTTTGGGACTTCTTCCTGACTGAAGTAGGAAAAAGGGAACTTGTTTTCCATGTTTTCCTTGAATTCCAGGATAGTTCGCAACCCAGAGAAATCAAGTCTTTACTTTCATAACATTTGCATTGAAGTGATTGAACATTAATTTGTGCAGTTGAGGTACATATATAATAAGATTTAACGCCCATTCAGAAATAAGCAGTAACCCGCTTTGAAAAGAACATCATGGCTAACCACATGTAATATGGATAATGCATTTAAAATCTACTGTACAATGCACTGATCAGTGAGTTTTGTGTAAGGACTATTGATGCCCCTTCTATGTATTTACCATCATAACGTTACATCCTGGCATTCTTCATTTACACATAACACAGACACAGTAACGATTGTTTAATATTTGAGGTGATTTATCAAGACAGGGGGGAAGCGCGCTTCATACTTCATTATGTACAGCAAGACATGGTCGATTACTTAGCCAACCAAGATTGATTTCAAACAATAAGTCTAACATTGGCTGGAAGATAAAAGGAGCTTCCTTGAAGAAAATAAGAGCACACTATTGTTTAACAGTTTGTTTGGCAATTTCATTCTGTGACTCGGCAAGTTCATTAACGGGTGGAAACAGAGCGTATATCTGACAAGATCAGGAAAATGATTCAATTGTTTATTGATTTGGCTATTAAGAATTTTATAAAAATTATTTTATTTAAAGGTAAAGACCAGTAATGGTCATGCGATTGCATTGTGAAAGAAACGTTGTGGAATCGATCAGAAAAGGTCGATCATCTAGCATCTAGCATCTGCAAGGTTCTGGAATCATCAAAATGATAAGAAATTTGGCCCATTCTTCGTAAAGTTACAAGCACTATACACAGAAAGATGTATATGGGACTACCCTATCTCTCTCACCAGACCATGAGAGAAATAAATTTACCAAATATATGGATTAGTAGGCGGTTTCCCGGGAAATTTTTTATCATCATGTATTAGTCAAAACATATTCTTTCACATGATTGGTAATGAGAGCTTCCATTTCATTTTTCACAAATTGGGGCGTTGCCAATACTGGTCTTTACCTTTAAGGAAATATTCTACCTTACTTGTAATTTGATTCATACCATGGCATAGAAACCTTGAAGAGCCTGAAATCGTATCATCACAACCAGTGCACAAATTTTAAAAGGAATTCTGAAACTGTTCCCACCAATAATCTTTGCTTCACATCACCCATCTGACTGATTAAATTCTTCAAAATGTATCTAAAAAAAGTAAAGTATTACTCCAACATGTAATCATAAATTGGTGATGAACGGATGATGGCAAACACCTGTGAGATCAATTTTAAGCAAAAAATATTCTTCAACACTGGCAAAAAAAAAAATTCAATTAAGCACATTTAATTTCTATGCCAAGCTTGCATTCTTTCAACAAGAAGAGATTGAGATTCAGGCACATGTTTCCCTGTAGTAGCACAGATATATCCTCTTTGAGTCTTCTTCAGTCATGAAACAATGGCGAGTGAAAATCACCGCCAGAGACAAGTCTGAATACATTGTTATTGCAATACTGAAAGTGAATTATCATATTCCATTTCCTCTGCTTTTCAGCAGCAATAATTCTACTATCCATAGATTGTCGACGAGCTCCCATATTTGTTGGTAGGCACAGGAGTTCAAAGATGGAGTTGAAATGTCATCTTAGATATAATGTCTGAAGCTCATAAAACGAGCCAGGGATGTGACTGGATAGTGTCCTTGTTCCTGTCTCCGTAGTCATAGAGCAGCTCCTCGTTGACGGCAATGTCTCGCTTGGCGACCAGGATGAGATGGGGGCGCCCTCCAAAATCAACCAGCTTCGTGCAGCAGTTTCCTTGGCGACTGTGATTGAGAAGCCTTCCCACACGACCAGATTCATGTGTGGCATCCACACTGTGTCAAATGAGATAAACAACAGAATGAAATACAAGATGAATGTTAGGAGAGTCTAAGAATTAAGAGCTCTTTTCTATGTTCTCAGTTAAAACAAGAAGGTAATCAAGATAGATTCAACTTGGACTCCCAGATGCTCAAAGCATTTACTGAAATAACTCTTGATTGAAAAGTCAAAACCATAAACCATTTCTCAATGACATCAAGTACAAGTAAACAGAATTTACAGAACCCTGTGACTTTAGGACTTTGGTTGTTTGACATATCTATTCAGTTTAGCTTTGAAGAGAGGCTTGCCTTTCATCATTGTTTTTAAAGCTAATACGGTACACGTTCAAAGAATATTCTGACTGACTTACCAATAGCTCTTGTTCCTGTGTTCAAAGTAGTACATGTAGCAGCCTATCTTTGGATCAGCCTTGTATTTCTGCTCTCTCTCCTTGGAAGATTGAAGGTCAATCAGGTCTCCGAAGTACTCCACCACAAAGTCACCTCTTCTGAATGGTTTGGTAGATACAACCCCTCTGCCCTTACCAACCATATCTTCAACCTGCGAAGAGTAATTAGAATGAGGTTTTAAAAAGTCTGTTGGTATTAGGGACTCACAGAGCTGAAAAACACCTTACTGATAATATATGTGCATAAAATAATGGATGACCTGGGGCAATCAGAAATTAATGATGATGATGATAATGATAATGATGATGCCTAGCCTTTGAAAAGGCCAATGGCCTCTGCTGGCTCCTCCATATTCTTTGTATTATTTATATATTTGCTTATATCGTTCCTATTTTCACGAAGTGACGGTAGTGAGGAAAATCTGCACGCAAATTGTATGCGATTTTCATTCACTACCGTCACTTCGTGAAAATAGGGACGATATGTATAATGTATTATTTTACTTGGAATGGAAATAAAATGAATTGATATAATATTGAATTGAAATTGATGATGATGATGATGATGATGACGATGGAAGCAGTGATGATAGTGATGATGACGATGGAAGCAGTGATGATGATGATGATGACGATGAAGGAGATGTTGATGACAGAACTGCTGACCAATGTTTGCAGGCACCGTTTTAAGATTCACCCAATTGGGTAAAAAAGTATAAATATGCTGATAATTGAAATCATGGACTTACCACCAATTATGATTGGTGGTGATGGTGTGAGGTGACATGACACTTAACATGGAAAAACAAACATTTCTTTAGATAAACTTGCTTACCTTTACACCTTCCTCTCTGTTAGATAAGATAGCCTCTTCAAGTTCCCATTTCCTCTCAGCCTGCACAATCAGGACAACAATACAAAGCCAACATTAAAGCTCAAAATAACAATGTTTAATATTTCTTTCATTATCGTTGAATGATGAATAGCAACTCATTCTTTTAATCAGAACAATTAATTTCATCTTTGTTCACCAGTGCTCCACGAAGCAAATGAGAGTTTATGAATAAAATTTATCATTGTAATGTGAATAATATTTGTTCTCATTAGTATTCAATGCCTTCAGTGACAGTGTGCAGATCGAGGCATAACAACTGACAGCCAACCTTCAAAGATCATTCATTTTTACACCATAGTAGTTAATTCACGTAACACACTTCACATACTTACATCGACTACTGATTTACATCGTCTGTCACTCCTCCTCACTGGGAAGAAATCAGTGATTGTCTTCATCAATGGTTCTTTTTTTATTCTATGGAGAGATGAAATGATGACAAGATAATGGTACATAGCAGGTGGGTTTAAAAGCAATGTCACAAGATAATATTACAGAACAGCTCACTTAGACTAGGATACATCATTTACAGTTGATCAATTTCTCCACACTATAACAATTATGTTTATCATTAATTATTCCTTTCTTGCTGCCACAGCCCCAGCCAATATTCTTTGGACTGGCTTCAATCTCAAGCTGACCATTGAGTGACCAAGAGGCAACAACATTCATAGGAGTAAACATTTGGATACCCTTCTGTGTGCATCTGTATATGATTATTGTGAGTTGTGAACAATTGTTTAAAGAAGTAAACTTTAGAACAATCATAGAAATCAAAATCATCAACATGTGCTGTCACCACATTAGGAATCATTTATGAAGTCATTCATATATCAATCTTAACTGACTTTGGTTTAGATGCAGATCTTCCACTATTGTTGGCATTGACTGATGAATTTCCTTTCTTCCTGCCACGACCCCGGCCAGTATTCTTTGGACTTGCTTCAACCTCAAGCTGACCATTGAGTGACCGTGAGTCACCAGCACTCTTTGGAGTCTTTACCATTCGACGGCCTCGTCTGCCTAGCCGCATAGCGTGTCTGGTGGGTGTATCTACATGTATAAAGAGAAATAGAAGTTAAATTCCAAGCAAGGGAAGCTGTGTTTGGAAAGGAGTTGTGGTCTGCAAGAAACATCAGAAACTATTTCATAAAATCCTCTCAAAATCCAATGGCAAAATCAGTAATGGTCATCGAGGACAAAGCACCAAAGATGCTTATAGGAGGCACGATAGCTCAGTCGGTAGAGCAGTGGTCTCGTAATCCAGTAAGGCGATACCCTAGTGTCCTTTGGTAAGGCGTTAATCTTCATTACCAGGTCCCTCAGAGAGGACCTAAAGCCGTCGGTCTTCTGGTTGCTTACTAACAAGCATTTATTGCTTTCTTAGCTGTCAGGTAAAATAACCACCACTATTTGAAACGAAATACAGCCACTTCAAAGCAGACCAAAACACAGTGTGATTCAGAAATTTAGAATTGATTGATTATTTAGGTGATAATCTGAACTGAGCATGAGATTTCATCATCTTCAAATAAACAGATTACATTCAAATGGAATATTAAGGGCTAATTAAAAATCTCACAAGAAAAATCTGAACTACCAACTATCTTGCTTATCGAATCTGTTAGTGTTGGCGTTACACTCAAACATAGTAAAACATCCATTGCAAAATACATTAAATTTGTTTGATTAACACAGGCTGTAAATAGTCAAAAACGATCAAGATAATCTGCATCTTTTGAATCGTCTGTTAGCATGGACCCATATGGACATTAAACTCATATTCATTAACATGGCGTTAACAACTTTTTGTGCCTGTACCACAGATGCAATCATCTTACCGATCATTGCACTAGCGTTGCCAGCAGATTGCACATCTCCCTCTTCCTTGACCTTCACCCTCACAGAATCTCCTGCTCCTCCTTGAGTGGAGGCATCCCCACCTCCAGCTGCTCCCTCCACGGCTCCCTCTGTGGCTCCTGCAGGGGAATCAGGGTCCAGTGGGTAGATGAGTGTTGCGTCTGGGGACGGGGAGTCTTCATCCCGGCCAGGGAAACGATTGGGTGTCTTGGGAGGGGTACTCTCAGGGGTGACGATGCCTGATAGCAGGTCTGCAGCACCAGGAAAAAAAACAAAGAGAGCTACAAATAACCATTCACTTCATTACAGGGTGTTTCACAAAACTTGTCATCAGTGACAAGTGACAATTTTTGATATAAGCTACCAAAATCCTTGCTTCTGATTGGTTATCAGTAGATTTGTCACTGATTTTTGTAATTTGTAATTGCAAAACGGCTTTGTGAAACGGGTCCCTGGTAACCACTTCTGTTCAACACACAATCTTAATAAAGCAACTTTCATTGGTCACATTTTTATTTTATCAATCATTCATTTGGGGCTTCCAATATTTTCTATGGGACCAAACTTCATGATATATGTGATCAGTTCATCACTATTTTAATCAGAAAAGTGACTCCCATGAGAGAAAGGCTCGACTGGAAACTTTGGAAAGACTTTTTTGCAGGCTATGAAATCAAATGGGAGAAATTTCAAGATTTTTTAAAAAATGGCTGACAATTTTTATTAAGTTTACCATCAAATGAATGTTGGATTCTGTTCCCTATTAATGGTAACAAAGAATCATTATATCAAGAAGGCACACTGTACATGTACATGTATTGAAAACTCATAAAAGTAATACCGGTAATCTTTGTAATCCTCACCATTTTTTGTTGAAGAAGATGTATCTTTCTCATGTACCACCATTGTAGTAGAAGCTCCCAAATTGGCTGCTGGAGGACTGGACACAGAGTCCAAATATTTAGTGATCTTCTGAGAACCATGCTGGGGTGATGATGTACTCGCCTACGAATAAAATTATTTACAGTGCAGTAATGTAATAAATTTGCTACTACACCTGTTCATAAATGACAATGCAATCCACCTCAAATTAATAAACAGGCAACATGAATTAGCAAAGTGCATTTCACATTTTTGTATCTTATGACACACAGATAAGGAAGTTTACCTAGGGATATTTGTTTCGAGAACTTACTTTTCTACCTACATTTGCCATTTATTCAGAATTACTACTCCCGGCATTCAAACAAGAACTACATTAGAGGGAATTTCAAAGAAACAATTTACACTATGAAACCATCTCAATGCCTACAAAAACTATCACAAGGTGTTTGAGTGCATTCAATTGTTTGATCAATTGGGCACAAAGAATTTCCGTTTCGGTTTAATAAAATTTGGAGTGGACTATTAGGCTATTATTATTATTATTATTATTATTATTATTATTATTAATATTCAGTAGAATGATTTCAATTCTCACACTGAATGCCTACAAGTTACTCAAGCATAAAGAAAAGCAAAGGAAACCATCTTCTGAGTTTGTCTCTGTGTGTGGAAACATATTTTGATTTCATATGTTGGATGGTAATATATATTAGGCTATATAAATTAACTACAATTTGAATGTACATGGACAATGCAAAGTCAAAGACTTATCCCTGTTTAAAGCTATGATCAACAAAAACTGGGTAAAATAATAAATTTCATGTCATTTTGCCTCCACTGACATTGTTGTTTTTCATAACAAACAGACCAAAACAACAATTGGATCATAGGATTATGAAGACATTACAGAAATGGATTCAATAAGAAATGAAGTCTTGTTGAACTTGTGATTGACTTTCACATGCTATACAAAAAAACTAAACCTTGAACTTCAACCATCAATGTTGTTAACTATGAAATGTACAGCTGAACGTTATTTTGCCATACAGTGTATGTTGGCTGTTTGTATGTTTCTGTTTTGGTTGCGTCGGGTTAACTGTACTTCACCAACGTTTTGATTATTATGGTCGTGGATGTGCTATGGAAGGAGAGGTATGTTGTATGTTGGCTTTTTTACTTACAGGATCAATATTACGCTTGGATTTCCCCAGATGCTTACGACCTCCACCTTGAGGAGTAAAAAAGGAAGAAAATTTGTTACATATATTATAATACATGTTAAATTATATATTCTTTAGATACTTTTAATATTTCATAGACTATATTGTTAGGGCATGATGGGGGGTTGCAATTGCAGGCGAGCGCGCCCCTGTGTGAAGTTATCTACAGTAATGATCATGAGGATCTGAGACATTACGGTAGATAACTTCACGCGCCGCGCGCCCGCCCGCATCCCACCATTGGTTTGCACTTGTATTGTGCAGCGGTTTGCCGTGAAACCTGTGAAAAAGTGTTTGCTAATATCAATGTTTTTCTGAAAAATACTCCAAAAATAACAAGAAAATTGACACGAAACAGGTAATAAACATAACAAATTTTAACTCATGATCTTTATTTACTTCATTTTGGGTATGTTTTAGTGGGGTATCTCCACGCCGGAGTTACTTACGCACTTACGGGTCAAATTTTGGATAGGCTTCTGTTCTGAGCTGAGCTGAACTAGCACCAAGTAAAGTTCTAGGGTCTACGCGACGTGCTTTATTTCATAGCTGCTAGCTGCTGATTAGAAACACATTATCTAATAGATCTAGGCCTAGACTAGTCCAATTATGATTCATAATTATGTCCCAAGTCGTGACACAAACGTTACTAACTCCAGGGAGCTCCGACCCCGAAGGCTACGCGTCCGCGTCCGACGCCTTCCGCATCGGCGTCGGAGCTCCCTGGAATTAAAACGTTACATGCATCTAAACGTGTGGGACTGAAATAAAGCTCTCGGTCACAGTCCTTCATGAGCGCCAACAACAATGCTTCAAATTTTCCATATAAATGTACCATCAAAAGTTTCACACATCATATAATTAAGGTAATAATATTCTTCTCACGTTTTCCCATGGTTGAACTTATATCGCAATGTAATATAAAGGATGTGACATCAATGAATATACCGTAGCTTGTCTCACAAAGAGGGGCACGTAAATTTCAAAGTTAAATGGACCGATTTAGCTTTGCAATTGGTCAATATTGTTAGCCTCTTTCAAGTCGTGTTTGTTCCATTTATTCTTGAGCCACTATGGTTATGATACTGTAGAATGTATTCTGATAAAATGAAAAGCCTTACATTGAAAGTTTAGGTATGTATTTATCGGAATAACATGGTATTTAATACAGCTCATGCTTGCCAGCTAAGGAAATTAGCAAAATTTGTTAGAATCATTATGTCACATTTTTCAAAACTGAGTCAAGGGTAAATGATAGCTCACAAGTAAGCAATGTTGTTAGGCACACTCGTAGCGGTAGTAGCTGGGGTGAATTGCCCAGTTCGCCTTGATTTGAATATGTTTATTTGTTCATATAATCACATATTTATCATTGTTCATATTAACACATGTTTATCATTGTTCATATTATCACATGTTTATTATTGTTTATATTATCACATGTTTGTCTTTGTTTGATATGACATGATATATTTATGATTAACTTAATTTGTACATTATGGTTCAACTATGGATATTTTCTTTTTCTATGTAACCCATGTACATGGATATGTATACGACATGTTATTTTTGTTACCCACTTGAATACATTTGTAACATTGTGTTATGTCGTTGTTGTTAATAAATTAAAATTAAAATTCAATACAAAATTATCATATAATGTTTATCATTGTTCATGTTATCACATGTTTATCATTGTTATACCAAGAAGTTACTTGGTTATACTATTGTTATATTGATACTGTGTTGTAACGATGTTGTACTCTAGTCATACCCCGAGAGGGGGTCGATAGAGTCAATAAAATATTACAATCTTACAAACATTAAATTTGATGAAAGCAATGTGGCCGGGGGGAGGGGGAGGGGTGGAGAGGGGCTTTATTGAAATTATACTTACTACGCATACTATAGATAGGGGGGTCATGATAATCTTGGACCCTTGATCAACTGAAAGGAAAGAGTGGGGGGGGGGGGGGAGGTCAAATTTAGAGAACTTACACACACAACACACACAATCGGTGTCCTTTTCTCATGCGCGCGCTCTCTCTCTTTCTCTCTCTCTCTCTCTCTCTCTAATTTTTTTTGGGGGTCGTGGGTGGCATACGCCCTCGTAAAAAATAAGATAATGGCTGAGACACGACAAAGGTAGGTAAAAAATGAAAATTAAAAGATGACGTATGAAAAGACGAGGTTATTTTTATCAAGGACATCGAAGAAATAGCTAGCTTTATACAATAAGAAGACATTCAAGTTAGGCGATTTCTGTCTCAGGAGGTTAAGGCCATGTAAACAAATATTCATGTTTAGCGTCCCGCCCGCTTCCTTTTATAAAATAATTTGTAATTGTTTTTTTTTAAGATTTTTTTTTTTTTTAACTGCTAAATTGTTTAAATGCCGGCGGCCATCTTGAAAAATAGCCCGACTGTCAAGGAAAATGTACCAAGCGGCCATTTTGGGCGGCCATATTGAAGAGAAAAAAAGGGGGACGCTAAACATGTTTTTTTTTTGTGGGGCCTAATTGTGGGATTTCCATTTCGTTTTTGTAGAAAAACTAAGCCTGGCCCCCACCCCCCCCCCCCCCCTTGAGAAAAAAACACGTGATTTTTACCTTTTTTTGGGGTTGGCCCCCCCCCCCCCTGGCACTCAAGGGGGGGAGGGGTGCAAATTTTTTAATTTTCGAGAACCCCCCCAAAAAAAATGTGCTCACTCCCCCCCCCCCCCGTGACCTTTTGTCTTTGCAATTCGGCCTGAAAATCGCTCATTTTCGTGATTTGTGTAGAAAACATATGGAAAGTCATTTTTCCTAAAAACAGATCAAACATTTATTTATTTATTTTATTTATTTCTAATCTTTTGACAGGGTAGCCCATTCACCAACAAGTAGTGGTCTTCCATAGGGCCCTGAGTGAACATATTTACATCGTTTATAACATTTATACAGAACAGTTACACAAATAATACTCGTTTGCAAAATAAACATATATCATTAACCTAGTAAACAGTAATGTCAATAGGAAAATATTAATTAAGTCGCAATTATGTGAATAAGTCATGTAAATATTACAGAACATGCACGTAGTGTATGTACGGCTGAGCCATTCACAAATTACAACTTTGTTTAAACAATCTCTCAAATGAATTGACAGAGGAAGCCGTTCTCAACGAATTATCTAGAAACGATTGGGCTGCCCTTATAACAATCAGTGTGAAATCTATAGGCACACGTAAACATCCACTGTCTATTTGCCTTGTATGATGCTCATGTACATCATTAGAATTGATTAAGCCTACCTGAATGTTAGAAGGTGCTAAGTTATGAACGCATTTATATATCATCATAACGCGACTTAACTCAAACCGCTTGTCTAGTGTCATCCATTTAAGACTTGTGAACAAATCAGCCGACGGTGTGTCATATGTCTTGTTCAATATTATTCTTGCGGCCCTCTTTTGAATTTTTGCAGCTTAGTTGTATGAGAATGAAATCGGTTCGACCATACAACAGAGCAGTAATCTAATCGTGGCAACACTAGACTGTTATAAAGTAACTTTAAGGATTTTTGAGGCAAAAAACTCTTTGCTCTCTTTATCATGCTAATGTTTTTCTGGGTAAGTTTACTTACGTTTTCGATTTGTTTAGACCATTTCAATTCTTCATCTATCAAAAGTCCTAAGCATTTGGTGAATTGAACTCTTTTGATCAAATTGCCGTTTAATGAAATGGTGAAAGATTCAATTTTCTTGAGATTAGCGGGAGAGTTTTTTCAGTGTTAAGAACAAGACGATTTTCCTTAATCCATGCCATGACTCTGTTTAACGCAACAGTTAATTTTTCTTCCACAACAGTTGCATCATTTGCACTGACGGTAAGTGTCGTATCGACAGCATACATGATACCTTCAGGAGTACATTCAGGTAGACTATTAACATAATATTGAAAATGGGTTTTTGGGTTATTGGGTTATTGGGTCTTGTTTAAAGTTAAGGTGGTTGTTTTGGGAGTCAAAATAGTTGAATTGTAGTAAAAAAAATGAAATAAAACAACAAAAACAATGAAATACATAAGTTAACAAAAACAATGAAATACATAAGAAATTATCAAAACAAGGGATAACATAAGGAATAAGCTGGCTCTTCCATATTTTTTTGTCGTATTATTATTCAGAATGGTCTAATGAATATATGTAGTGAAAAAGAATGCTTAAATATGAATAATATATGATTTATGGGTAAAATTGTGATTTGTATGACTTTATTTGCATAAATTACCATAAATATGCAAATGAGTGAATTTTTCAAAAAATTGAAATTTTCATATTATTCTATAATAATAATAATAATAGCTCGTTCTTATATAGCGCTTTTCAGGACCGGAGGCCCTCTCAAAGCGCTTTACAGATAAGTATATTATAGGATTTCCCGGCCAAATTCGCGAGTTTGTCATTCGAATTCATTTACTTTGCATTTAAGTTAGCGCAGATCAGCTTTGCCATGCCAATTATCATTCAATTTTTCCGATTTTGTATTTAATTTAGGATTTTGGTCGAAGGATTTCATAGATCTGTCATTCAATTTAAAAACTGCTCAACTAGCATTCAAATTAATCGTCACTTGTCGAGGCGTCATTTCTATCATTCAAATTAACACCTGTCATTCGTATTCGAAATATATTTATTCAAGTTAGGAATGTTAGGGGGAAGAAATGCAACACACGTTTACAGTTTAAAAAATAAAATAAAATGCATGACCTGCCATTGGGGTCAATTCTGTTATTCCATTTATTCATTTTCAGGACAATGCATATGGGTATATAGTCAGACATTAAGTAAAGAAGGGGCGAAATCAAGGGATATGGCATTTCTGCACGGACATGTTTATATACCCAGGAAAGGTGGGGGTACCCTCAATCGCCCTATTTAAATACAGGCTTTGAATGTTACAAAAGTAATTCACATCGTCTCTTACACTAGCTAGCACACCCCTCTGTTTTTCTAAAAGAGTTTCATAGTTTACTTGTCACTTCGCCATTTCACTTCGCCATCGATGGCTAAAGACTTGGTTAAAATGATGAATCATGCTCAAAAATTGTGTGACTCTAGTCTCTACCCCTTTATATTGTATACACGTCCTTCATAATGAAATTATGATGAAATTGTGATAAATTAATGATGAAACACAAGACAAACAACTTCCTTTTATGACAATTTATAAGTCCGCAGATGCAAGTATATATTTTTGTTTTTCCTTAACAATCAAACTTAAATGCCGATGAAAATCAAACAAATCTAATACGTATAAGTGTATAAATGCCATAAAATAAAATATGATGAAATACACATGAAAAAAACAATCTTGAAAGAAAAAAAAAGAGCTATAAAAAGTGTGTAAGAAACGAGAAATATAAATTGACCATCTATTTAAGTGCACAAAGTGCTAATTTGAATGCAACAAATGAATT
Source organism: Strongylocentrotus droebachiensis (assembly GCA_035222895.1). Taxonomy (NCBI): domain Eukaryota; kingdom Metazoa; phylum Echinodermata; class Echinoidea; order Camarodonta; family Strongylocentrotidae; genus Strongylocentrotus; species Strongylocentrotus droebachiensis. The sequence goes on from JAVYIG010003853.1 coordinate 27,412, forward strand.
AGAATGCTAAAAGTACACCGTCGCGATGTCAGAAAATCGTGTTGCGCTAAATCGAATGACCAAATAGCGAAAGAAGCACTTTGTTCATTAATTTGAATGAAACATACATAGATTCTAACGAAAACTTCATAGATTTGAAATCTAGAAAAAGGAATATAAACCCGAGGTATACCCGACAGCACTAAAACCGTCGAATTTGAACGCAAGACAAATGAATTCGAATGACAAACTCGCGAATTTGGCCGGGAAATCCTATATTACCCCGGTCATTGGCATGCGTGCACATTTTCACGGCGATCGGCCGCCTAGCGGCCGAGATCTTAAAGGCACACTGTCCTACTTGAAGCTACTTGCTCCCTCTTTATAGAAAACTTCCCCAATCGGTGCCTGTTGGTCCCCCATGATCCTCTTTTTCTTATGTTAAATGAGAGCTGAGTTAATGAGATAGCCACATGTCACACTGACCTCGCTGGCTCGCTGGGCGGTCTAATCCCTTCTGGTTGAAGTAGTAACGCCTCCCTTTAAGGGGGAGACCATAATGCCCCCCCCCCGGCCGTACTAAGACCTCAAATAGCCCGGCCTTTTTAGGGTTAACCAAGACAAGACATGTTTGACACCGTCTGAGCGATTTGTTATTACATAAAATCTAATAAAATCGTATGTTACTATCTAGTAACCGGATCTACTTGGAAAATGCAGTAATTTTCTGGATAACATCTGCTTGTTGCTTACCTCAATTTCATCTACTAGCTGGTTGTATTTAATACATGTATTATGCCAGTGTGTTCTGCTGTGCCAAAATACTAGAAATATAAAATGGATGAGCATCTTGTATATAAGGGCAACCAAAACGCGTCTAACTCTGTCTTTATCTTGTTCTCATCCTCATCATCCTCATAGTCGCCTTGTTGTTGCCTTCGTTACATGTGTACATTGTGATATAGCAAAGCGCACTCAACAACGATTGAGGAAACTAACAACGAAACTTAATCTTTAAATAACTTCCATATCCTCAACCTCAGACAACTTGAATGGATAGAATTTGAATGTCATGATTCAAAATGCATAAAACTACACAATATACACCATTTTGAAAACAAAAATCGACTGAAAGTACTAACAGAAAGTCAAATTATGTAGAAAACAACTGTTATAGTGGTGGATCATGTTCTTTATGTACGATGCAGAAGATGACAGGCTTTTTGATATATTCCATTCTTTCTTTATATCGTATGTTGTCGCAGCTCAGTCGCACAAATGAGACCATCACTACCAAACCGAACAAAATTTGCAATTACGTTATTTTCAATGGCCCAAAATAGGTCGATTTGTCGCTGTGATCGACTTTAGTGCCACCGTGTATAACAGATACGATTTTATACAATTCATTTATTCATCATGATACAAATTATTTTGCAACTGACCCAACGTTACAATTCATCAACCAGTTTTGAATACTTTTCTTTGACTAAGAAATTAGATTTATAATATGTCAATGTCCGTATATGAGACTGTTAAATTGTCTACGACAGTCCAAGGTTTATTCTGGTATTTTATGAAATCCATGCCCTTTCATCTCTATTAGCATCATGAGCCGTTCTTTTAGATGCTCTCTTTTACTGTACATCGGGAGATGGAGCACGATGTAACCATGACATGTATTCACTTCAGGGCACATGTCCTTCGGGGGTTTCCCCCTACAATCTTTGTCTCCTCCCATGGGCCACATCCTAGGTCTAACCTCCTGGATTCCACCAATGGGGACATGGTCTGCACCCGTCATGACTCCTGAAAAACAATGCGCATAGAAGATGAATAATCGGTTAAATGTCCATTTTTGTTTTCTTCTTATATCAAGGTTCATAAATCAAAAAGTCTGTTACTCTGAAGGTTGACAATTCGGAAGGTTCGTATTTCGGAAAATGAAATAGGGTTCATAATTTCCATGAATTTAAACGTTTCTAATTCCGAAAATGACATAGAACCTTGAATAATTTGTTAAGAATTATGAACTTTCGGAGAATAATAATAATAATACAGCATTTATTATGCGCCATCGATCTAGTAAACTATTCTGAGGCGCAGAGGGATAGAATTTGAATGAGATACATAGAGAAATGAGAAGGGGGAGAAAAAAATGTATAGATGTACAATTAACTAAAATAACATGCGAACATATGTGACTTTAGATTCTTTTTAAATGTTTCTAGGGATTCTAGTGATCGAATGAACCCTATTTGGTATGGGAACTTTTTTCTTCTTCTGAATTTCAAACCTTTCATTACTTTTGGAAAAAAAAAGGGTGCCTTCCGACATAATCAAAGGTAGTTGGTGGATCATGGAAGCAATGTGCCCTGTAACATGCAGAGCGAAAGACATGACTAGATTATTATCATCTTGTCACAGTAACACTATCAGTGTCTTGAAAGTAACACCATTTCAAAACAGGATCGTCATGTCAAAATGACAAAAAAGATGCCAAAGCAGCAGAATATTTGTCTTGTCACAGTATGTTTTAAAAGGGATTATCAATGTCCTACGTTCAAACACGACGAAGTGACTGATCGTCTTTATACTATCTATTTTTCATACAACACTGTGCTATAGGTACGTCTATTTATATACAGTTAGGCCTTTGTCGGTCAACGATCACCAGTGAAGATTTGACTTACTCAGAAAGTCTCTTTTGTCTTCCTCAGTGAGATCACCATGGAACACTGACCAAAACATCTTGACCACGCGATGGTTTGCTGTGTAGCCTTTCTCATCATAACCAAAGCTCTGTGCAGAGAAGAGCAAATTAAAACATGAAAATGAACAACAGCAACACCAAAAACAAAGAAAAGATAACTGATTTGTGCCACAAAAAATAAACCCAATTTCAAATTTATTTCTCAAGAAACAAATTTAAAGGATACGGCGTGTATTATCTTTGTTTTAACTTCTTTAAATAAATTATCTTCTATTAAATCTAAAAGCACCTACTAACTTTGCATTATGTAAAAAAAAAAAGATTGCGATATTTTGTTTATTTTCTGCAACCATGTTGTCCGAAGTAGATTCATTTTCTACGTTTGTGATTTTTCTTGTTAGTGCGTTAATTAGAGAACTTTTTTCTTTAATGTTAAAGAAGAGGAGCTCACTTTTTGAAAGGCCTTCCAATCATATTCCCCTCCTTGGAATAATGACATCAGCTCCTGCGGTGCGAAACGTTGGTGAAGACCGAAACGACCGAACATGCTCCGAAAACTCTCACTGAATACATCGAACTGGGAGGATGCTGTGTAATGCCTGGCGTAAAGCTCAATGTACTCTCGACTGGAATAAAATAAAAGAAAGAATTTCATTGAAAGCCAACAAGACTTCAGGATTCACTTCATTTTCAGGTTTTGGTTGGAAACTAGGGTAAAGATAACGCATTCTTTATTAATAAGCATCTCTTTTATTTTTCAAAATTACTTCTCGGGATACCATAACAATATAGGGGTGGAAATCTCGAAATCGAGTGCCTAATTTAATACAAGAAAGGCACTTTTTAACTGTTAAAATTAAAGCTATAAACTCCAAATGGTAAGTGACATTTATTTTGAAATGATGTTTTGCGTTAGTTTGAAATCTATTATCTAATAATTCTAGAACTAGTGTTCAGAAAGGAATTTAATGTAGATAATTTGTCATAAACAACAGGGATTTTTTTAAAAATAACATTCCAAGACAAAGTGAATCACAATTCATATACTTCCACGACTACATCGACATGTCCAATGTAGAAGTTTTAAAACACTCAACGGTATGACAAGGTCATAGTACACAGTCTACACTTACACATTTGCAGTGGTCACGACCTCGTCTTTGCCTCCTGGTTTGAGTTCGATCTCCGGTTCGTTCACCGGTCCATCCACTGTAAAGCTGTAGTCGGAAAGGTCATCGTCACTCGCCTCTAGCAATGTTTCCATGCTCTTCGCCATCCCGGGATCTAGTAGTTCCAGATCGTTGAAACTGGATGGGCTGAATATTGTTATAATAGAGTCGTATTATTTCTCTAGTCACCTGTTGCAACCAGCTACAGTTAATAACTAAATTAAACCAAGTTTTGTAATTGTTTAAGTAAAAAAAAAAAAAAAAAAACATTTCTCCCAATTTATGTTTCTTAGGAATGTGATATCAAAGCTTACATCTAAAAGTATTCAACAAAGGCCCTAATTGAACCAGAACGTTAAATTTGAAAGAGGTATGAATAATTTAGTTGTATATAATGAACATTGCATCCTCAAATATGATTTGAAATGTATATGAGATGTATAACTCTCTTTTCTCTCTCTGACTTTCTATTCTCTTCGCTATCTCTCTATCTATCTATCTCGCGGGCACCCTCCATCACCCTCTCTCTCTCTCTCTCTCTCTCTCTTTCTTTCTCTTCCACCTCTCTCTCCCTTTCTCTATTCATTAGCTAACTCTTACATTCAATGTATTCCAGATCCATTTATTTATAATATTATGCATATGTAATAATTCTTTGGTATGTTCTATCCAAGAGCTTGTGGAGTTCGACAACGAGCTATCTGTCCAACAAACTCGGTATACAACTCGTACGGAAATCGGAGAAACAAGTCGGGAAAGCTCGATCTCGTGTTAGTTCGCGAGGACTTACAATTATTTTGAAATGTTTTAAACAAAATGAAAATGTTTCAATGAGCTCTCGAGTTCGAGAATGCATAATAAAAATACGAATTGGCAACACGATTTGCAAAAGAATGACGGACTTTATATCTGGCCCCCCCCCCAAATACAAGAGACACATACCTTCCTTGCCTTTCTTTGATTCCAATGTTTTCAAGCAGTTTCTTGTAGAAAAGAAATGGAAACGGCATCGTGACGATGACCTTATTGTAGAACATCAGAGCGAACAGCTTCCCGACTGATCGCAATTTGTCCAGGTCCTTAGAATCCTATGATAAGTTTTAAATACAGAAAAATACAAACTTTAATTGCATGGTGTTTTGATCCGAATGAAGGTGCACACTAATTCCATGATCAGTACAAATATTCCTGCACGAAATACAAATTGACAAGGCATATTTTTTCTTGGCCAACAAACATTATGTATATAGCAAGGGGTTTCAAAATGGGCACTTTTAGCGCATTTGCATTGTAGATTAAATCAAGCGAACCATTTAACATAATGGACATGTTGAAGTTTCCATACAGAAAATGCACTTTAAAGAGAACGATTAAGAGACAGGAGGGGGAGGCAAATATTTTCGTGTTCCCCTGCCAACCGCCCGTTGACGCCAATAAAAGCTATAATCAACTTGCATTCACATTAGATTTGGATTAGTAATAATGGGTATTCTATAATCCGAGATGAAAATTTGATTTCGATAATGACCTTGTTAAACCACAATGTCGTACACGAAGGAGAATCGTTGAGTTTCTTGAAGATAGAATGCTTCTCAACATTGAACAGCTCTTCGAACAGTCGGGAAAAGAATTCCTTTACGAGAAATATAAACGAAAATACACATTTTAAACAAAACAAAATAAAACAAAACATAACAAAACCCTAAATGACAAAAAGTATCCAAGATCGGAAATAGCTAATAATTAATACTGGTTTTCTTGAATTAAAAAATTACGGTCCAGTATAGATTGCAATATCAAAATTAAAATATCTTATTGGTTATTCAGGTTCTTCATCTCGAATCTTATATAGAAAAAGCAATATAACACACGTACAACGAATATGAAATTACAAAGAGGGATTCGGCAGAAGTTTGAGTTTGAGTTTGAGTTTGAGTTTGAAGTTTATTATCCAAAACAAAAAGTACATCAATATAACAATCAAATGTGAATGATTAATTAACATGGAAAGGATAAATGGGACCAGAAAATAGCATTTAATGCTAATGGAGTCTAGTACCACTAACACACAAAAAGTATCACAGCAATAAATGAGAATGTAATGAATAAATATGAATAACTATTGAATACATACCTAAGCTACAAATTATTCTACATCTAGGGTAAATATGTTCTGTGCTATAAGTCTTATCAATTCCGAGGAAACCGGTTACAGAGCGGCTTGTAATTCTTTTGACCATCATTGTGTATAATATTATCCGGCTTTAGTAAATAATTGAGGCATTTTCAGAGTTGTTTTCTTCTCCAAAGCCTACAGTCACAGCGATTGAAATGTTTAGTTTTGTTCAGACGACGTCGAAGAATAAAACGTTGGCATAAGCCTTTGAAATTAAGCACGTCTGCATATTATCTTTAAAGATAAAGTTATGTTCACACGATCGCAACTATTTTCGAAAATGTCAATACCCTATATATTGTATTTCCAATATAAATGTTCAGATTACGTAATACCTCATCATCATGTTTACACTTAGGGCGCGTTTATCAAGACTTGCCACTAGATATGTACATATCGTACCCCACTATTGAACCCCACTATCATACCCCACTATACGATCGTGATTTGCGGGATGTCGCGTTTATCGTCCCTTCACGATTCAAAATAAAGGCCTTGTGTCTGCCCAGCTGTTTTGACCCGGGAAACAGACAGTTTCTCGGAGGTCAACTCACACTCATGCTTGTACATAACACCTGGGTGGTCCTGTTTGTATGTGAGGTTCAAAACAGCTTTGCGTTTATCGATCTCTCAGAAACGTGATTCTGGCTGTATGTCACATACAAAACACACCTTTTTGCGTCTTTAGATATGCCCATATCTAAAGCCCTTAAAAAAAGGCTTTGCGTTTATCAACTTCTAAATTTGCCTGAAAGACGTTTGAGAAACCTGATTCTAGCCAAAAATTTGGTAGATAAACGCAACCTAAGATAGATGACGTACAAGTATATTGAAACTGCCTTCGGTTGATGTTTCGAAAGTAGTTGCCATCGTGTGAAAGGGTGTTCATATTTACCTTCATGGGGCCACCAGCATTTACACCCAAAGATATGTTATCCTTGAAATAGACTTCGAACGGGAGCATGAGAGACGTTTCATCTTTATCTTTAACCTTCGAGATAGCCGATTCAACAACCTTCTCTTTATCGTCGTCAATTTCGAATTGAAGGTGTCCTATTTTCAGGTTTAATGCAACTGTGCTTATTACCAACATAAGCGTTGATCCTATTCCGAAAGCTTCCTCGAATTTCAGTCGACTATCGCCCAATGTCCTATTGAAGTGAAGCTGTATGATATCAAGGGAAAAACAGTATTTGAAACGAAATAATAAGCTGATAATAAGTGATGATAAATAACGGGTATTCTGTAAAGCAGGGCTCCCACTGAACCGAGTTGTATTAGCGAGTTATGGCGAGTTGTGGTGAGTTGCCTCGAAGAGGCACTCGCAATAACTCGCGAAAGCTCTTCTTGTAACTCGGGATAACTCGCAACAATTCGGTATGGCTTAGTGTAACTCTTTACAACATTCCACGACTTTGCTCGAAGTCGCGAGCAGTAGTTTCGCCGATTCGTTGTAATTCGAGGTGAACTCGCCTACACTCGTAATATACTCACATTACTCGTAACAAGCTCGCGCTACACTCTTCATAACTCGTAGCAACTCGCCACCTTATGAAGTGTGCAGCGCGAGCTTGTTTCGAGTAATGCGAGTATATTACGAGTGTAAGTGAGTTCATCTCGAGTGACAACGAATCAGTGAAAATTGTTCAAAATTTTGGAACTACTCGCGACTTCGAGGAGAGCCGTGGAATGTTGTAAAGAGTTACGCCGAGCCATAACCGAGTTGTCGCGAGTTATCCCGAGTTACAAGAAGAGCTTTCGCGAGTTATTGCGAGTGCCTCTTTGCCACTTACCACAACTCGCCTTAACTCGCCAATACAACTCGGCTAAGTGGGAGCCCTGCTTAACGTTTTTATAATCTAAACAGAAATTGGCAATAGTTAGTCTATTTACTCAAGCACGAACGCTAAGCGATTTGGTAGCCTAGTGTCTCAACAACACAAAAATAAATGAAAATTAATAAAAGAGAAAATAAAGGAAAATACACAGAAAGAGATAGATACAAATTATGTTTAAGGTCATCTGAAAATCAGATGTACTTAAAACTTGTCTGCACTAGTTTGACGAGGAGGGATTAGACCTCCCTGCATGGTCACTGACAGGTTGTTATCTCATCAAATCAGCTCTCGATTAACATAAGAAAAAGGGGATTATTGGAGACCAACGGGTACCGCTTAGGCATTGTTTGCTTCATATAGAGGGCGAAAGTAGCTACAAGTAGTGCAGTCCCGTTTTAAACGACATTTTAAGTGGTGTAAGTTCATATTGGATTATTTTTCCACAAAGTAAGAAATATTCTGTTTGTTTTTTTATTAATAGAACAAATAATTTAAATCGTTGAGAGTTCACTTCTTCACTATGACCGGTTTCATTTTTGTTCCTTCAGATCAAGAAATAAAATTAAAACCGGTCATAGTGAAAAAGTAAAATATCAAGGATTTTTATTTCAAATGCTTTAATCATTGTATAGTCTCAATAACAAACTTGAAAATGATATTTGCATGACTCATTAACTGAAATTGCAATCTCCTCTTTTATTCGCCTTTTTATAAAGACATATTAAATAAATTAGTTCATGGTTACGAGAAGACATAGCGTAATATATATAGTGACCATTGTAGGGGATTTCTTAAATTCACTCAATTTAGTTTTCATTTATCGAGAAATCAATAAGAAATTTACTGCTTTCTCGACTAGATCATGTCAATGAAGAGAACCTTAAACATACCTGACATGCATAGTCAAACTCCTTACGCAGCATTTTCCACTTCAGAGGTACGTCCAGTAAAAATGGCATGTGAGCCAATGAACGGCGACCTTGAATACACTTAGAAAACAAAGACAAATACTTTCAATAACATAAGCGGACAAGAGGAGAAAATAAAAAGACGGGAGTCAATATGATCTAAAATCCATGAGCGAGATTCCACCCCCCCCCCCCCCACCCCCCCCCCCCCCCCGGCTATGAGATTACGGGGCCTGTTTTTGGTTTAAAATCCTCATAAACCTATCATTATAAGTTTCTTTATAAGAATCTAGAATGAAATGATATATTTTCAAATAGATCTTGATACCGATTTAATTCTTTGTCGATAATATATTTATATCAAGTAGTATACCCCATTTGTTGAGACATGTGTTTATCTTCTTGTTCAAAATAAAAGACTTGAAAATTGTCTTTTTTTATCAAGAGATATTGAGTAGTTTCAATATGTAATTGCCTACAAGTGCCTTCATCCTGTACACAATACCTTATTCATTTGTTATTGTTTCCTTCTTTTCATAATCAGTACCTATTTAGGAGGGGTGGGAAGGGGGCATCCAACTAACAGTTACCAACAGATATAAAATTCATGTCTTAAGAGTTTGTAGATATAGCAAGTTATTTAAAAAAAAATCCATGGATAAAACCACTGATGGTGGGAATGACAATAGTAATTTTAATGTAATATCGTCATCGAAGTGTATTAGGCAAGTTGTGAAAAAGATCATGAAATCGTCCCTTTCGCCGGCCGAATATGCAAAGTGATCATGTTGATGGTTGTCCCCATTATTAGGCATGTCAGATGATGATGGTTGATAACGATGCTGAAGGTGGTAATGGTAAAGTATTGGTGATGATGATGATGATCACGTTAATGATGATGATGACGATGGTGATGATGGAAATGACGATGATGATGGAAATGATGATGTTGATGAACGTCATATTGATAACAGTGATATATTGTCAACAACGCCTTTATGATGAATTTGCCTATAATTTCATGATTGTTTTTTTTTGGTAGTGTAGTGTTGTATTTTCCTGAAAATGTGAAGCATAAGAAGACTGAATAAATACCAGGAGAGAGAGTTGCAAATGCTGTTGATGAATCTGAAGAATATGATTCTCAATCTTCCTGTTTGTTTCTTCATCTCCTGGTTGAAGGATGTAAAACTGATTCACTGGAACCTTGTACCCAAGCGATTCATTGATCTGTATGTGAAATGATCCATTAACATATTTCAATCTCATTGCATCATAGTGAGAAAATACATACACGTATGTAAAGGGAAGTCTTACCTTGATATCAAACTACTCTGGAAGAAAGCCGAAAAATAAGAGAAGTATATGACTAGTGAAAGTTTGAATGAAATCGGACAAAAATGAGAAAGCTATTAATTTTTTGAAACTTGTAATTCCTACAGGCATATGGGCTCTTAACATTGGCTAAATCGGTAATGTCTCCAGGATGAAGTGGCGGTCAACTTTCCCTTTTTTCAGACACACAACATTACTATAAGAAAATTCAAAAATGTATGATTCAGGAGGGTCTATCCTCTTAATAGGCCTTATAATAATATGCTGTTTATACTATATTTTTAGTAGTGTCCCAAGGGAGAAGGCACTAAGGAGAAATATAAAAATTAGTGATATTTTTGCACACGACAAACGGAAGAGTTATCCATGACTACGTCACAATCCACTGACTGAGATACGCATAAACTTAGTGATCTCATATTGCAAACATTCATAATGTCCTTATTATTGGTCCGATTTATATCAAATTTTCGCCATTCTCTTTATCTCAATTTTCTTCTTACATACAAATGAACTTATTAGAAAGGTTGGATTGCCCTTTAATTTTACAAATAGAGACTTAATACTGAAACACGTATCAATGAGTGCATAATCTAGCACTGGGTGTGCAACAATAAACATCAAGAGGGGTAAAAGTAAAGGTTGCTGACAGGAAGAGTTGAAAGGTAAAATGCTCAACCTATCCCCAACAGTATGCATCAGACTTTGTTACGTTCTGTCGATATAGGTCTACATCACTATGTATTTCACAGCTATGAATATTCAAATTGTGATAATACGTCAAATGAAAACAAACATGAAGTCAGACAGACAGAACGACCAAAACTGATTTAAATTGAAAATGAAATCATTTTCCGTTTCCCAAACGTACGAACCTGTCTCAAGAGTACCAATACCGCTAAGTATGGGTTAGCAAGTGGTATCGACACATTTTTGTCCATATAACACTTCAGCTCATTCCTGAATGCCTGTACGTAGACCTTAACCACTCTGGCTAAAAGATCCGAGTCCTTATTCCACCAACGAACTGGCAAGAGAAAATAAAATATATAGTTTATATTTTATCCAATGGTCCTATAGTCTACGTTATCAAGAATCATTCTATGCTTCAAATCAGTCTAAAAACAACAAGTTGTAGTCAATTCATTATGAGTTTTCTTTAAAAATACGACAGTCGTAAGTTTAAAGAAAACTCATAATGAATTGACATCAGTCACTGATGAATGTATTTTTTCGTTAAGTAATGACTCCCAGATAATTGCAAATAGTAGACCCCTATTAACTAAATATTCGTAATTGACCGTAATAATGTAATGTTATAAAATCGAGATGTTTGAGCGTCAGTGGGTCCGATGCCTTGGCCTGAGAGAATAACAGGGAACATAATGCTTCAAGCAACTTTTGATATGTTTTTACCAAGCACATCGATGTTTCTCTTCGCAGTTGCTTGCATCCGGATCAAGATTAGTGCCATTTCTCTGATGATACAATCACTCCACTTTGTATCCGGTCTGTCAAAGGCTGGACACTCGAGTAGGATCGGAACTGCTCGGAGAAGGTCGGGTTCGATTTCATCCTTGCGTAATTCTGAACGCATGTTCCTCATCAGGTGCTCGAAGATAACTTCTGCTACCTGCATTAAACATGAGCCAAACGATAAGCAAGAATGGGATGAAGAGTTTTAAAAGAAGGGACAATATGCAGAGAGGTGTAGACACAGAGTTTGGCCAACCCAAGTCGAGTTGGGCAAACTCTCTGCATAGATGGCTCTGGGGGGGGGGGGGGGGGGGGGTGTAGAGTAGGAAGGGGTGTCTTGTGCATTAGGAATGCTTGATTCAATCAGTATACTATATGGTAGAGTATTAAATTGAATTACAAATAATTTATTAAAAATCCTATAAAACAGCCCGAAAGCTGAATTGCATATCGATTCACAATAAAATAGCAGTAAAATTTGAATTTACAAAAGTATACATTAATCTTAACAATTTGAAAGCATAACATAGTTCCAAACAGTACAATATAAGATGAATCATCCTAGGGATGTTGTTATGCAACACTGAATGAGGGAGAAAAGAGAGAGAGAGAGAGAGAGAGAGAGGGGGTGGAGAGAAAGAGAGAGAACGATGAGCGCATGAGAGAAAGAGGGAAAGAGAGAGAGAGAGATAGTACGATGAAAAAATGAGAGAGAAAAAGAAAGTTTCAACAGGACCTACATTCGATACATTATAACGAAAGAAAGTAACTTACATGTAGACATGGATTGAATGGCATATTTAAACTGCCAAAATGAAAGGAGACACATAATTATTTAGCTCTTTTTAAATGAAAAGAGGGCGAGCAGCGGAGAATAAATCGAGTTAAAAAATGATCAGTAAAACATGACGGTTAACAAAATATTACAATCGATATTAATTTTGGCGGTTAGAGGGGGAAAAGGGAGTGAGGAAAGAAGAGAGAAAGAGACACTGGTAATCAGAGAGAGAGAGAAAGAGAGAGAAAGAGAAGAGAGAGCGATGAAAGAGTGAGGTAGGAAGAGAGAGATGAAAGGATAAGAGAGAGAGAGAGAGAGCGAAATAGAAATTTTAACAATACACTTATATGGAGGATTTCCAACTAAACTGGCATTTGTGTGCGATGGCCTACGCATAACGCATGTCACAAAATACAAAGATGACTCCTATTAGATTTGTGAACAAAATTACTCGAAGTGTTGATTTTTTTTCGTGATTTTTAAATAATGGAACAGATACTTATTCACGGGGGGGGGGACATATTAACAAGTAAAAGCATATCGCCCATAACAAATTAAGAACATAATTATGGCTATCCCATCATGAATTCGAAAATGGAATTCTTATATTTTGTGTAGACATATTTTACAGTTCTCCTTGTCGGGGCCTTCGCATTACACATCAGAAACAAATTTATTGACAAAAAGAAAGTTATCAATCTCAAATGTCAATTTTCATGACTTTCTTCTATCTTTGATACCCTATCTCAAATATACCCCGACCCGACCCCGTATTTGTCTGATTCCACTAAAGCCAACTTTTTACGAAAGGTACTAATTAGTGCACGTGAAAGAGAGAGAGAGAGAGAGAGAGAGAGAGAGGGGGGGGGGGGGGGGGGAGAAAGATAGGATACACAAAAGGGGACATTATTTTTTCCAAACACATAGAGAAGCAAATAGAGAAAGAAAACAAAACCAAAACAAAGCAAAACAAAACAGATAGGGAAATAAAATCATGCACATTAAATCGCTGTGCTCAGAGGCAGCGCTCCTGGAGGTCAGGGGCACAGTGCCCCCTCACTTTTTATAATACCCCTAAATTGCCCCTTTTTACATACACAAATAGACGCCTATTCCTTTTTGAAAACGTACATGGAAATGGTGGAGATAAGCAGAAATATTAGAAAAAATCATTAATGAATGAATGTTTTAGATATCACGCAAGATAATATTTATAATAATTTAGATATAAATGCGGTAATCTATTTTTTGACTGAGAAATCTCCATCGTATCTAAACACTAAAATTTCCCCCTTTCTCAATGTCATAATGAAAGTGGTCACCCATATTAAATGCTTGAAGGAAAAATTATGTTCTATTATTAAAGTTGGAAGAAAACAATATTTAAATAATATTTTGTTAGCAGCGAACTGAAGAGATATTTAGCATAACAATTCATGACCAAATTGCCGAGTTGAAATATGATATTGGACACTTTGATTTCAGTAATTTATCAGACTTTTTATTTCAGAAATGTTGACTAAAATCAGTCAAACAAAAATTACTATATGCTTGACTTTAACAACGTCCTGCGATCACAATGAATCAATTAGAGAGTGACTCCATAAAAAACAGTCATTTTATGCATAATATTAATGCTATTCCCAGAAGATGACGTTTGCAATCATAAAATAAAATAAAAAAGAGAGTTTTGCATACATGAATAGTACAAACTAAAAGTGTTGACACGTACCTGTTCTAAGAGTTTGATGTTATCTTTGAGCAGGAGAAAGGTTTCCTTCAGTGAGTCCATTTTCAAGCCCGCATATTGGTCTCTGCAAATGAAATAAACATGTAGATAACAATACTTTGAATAATATATATAGATAGACCTACAGAAAATAATGATGTGGTATAATACTGTTGATGTTTAACAGTCATGCGGGGGCTATAAGCTAAACGTATACTGTGTATGATTATAATTATTAAGATAAATTTCCAATGCATTAGACAATATTCAAACAAATCTGTATAAACTGTAAACCAATACAAGTATTCAATGTCGTTTGTATCGAATCATACTTACAAGGTGAAAGTCTTCGAATGTTTCACAATTATGGTAAATGGAAGACTCCTTTATGTCATCGATATGAATCGTCTCTGGGCTATACACAATACTTTGTCTTAACAGGTACCCACCTGGGTGAAGAGTGGCAAATGTAGATACATGTCTTGTCAAAAGATGTTAGTGCTTGGCTGAGATTCGAACCCTCAATCCTTATGTTGAGAGTCAAGTGAATGAAAGGTGATGGCGGATCCAGGGAGACCATGGGGAACCCCCTCCCCGTCTAAAACTGATTTGCCTTTGCCTTTGTTTTCCTTTGGCAGAATGTATATATTTTAGGACTAATAACTCATTTGAAAATGTTCCATTACTGAATGCACAGGGGTATACATCCACTATTAAACGAGTCTAAAATATGAGAGATCACTTCGTTTTGGATTTGAATCAGTTCCAAATCAAAGTGGAATCCACTCCAAGGAGTGGTTTGCATTACTCTCTTGAGAATGGTTTCAATATAGTGTGTGTTTCTCCTCCAAAACAAAATTGTCCCTAACATGAATCCTGAAAGAGTGCACTCCCAGAGTGTGATAAACTCCCTTTTGTCACATGTGCCACCAACCCCTCTTCCCACGCATCAGAAAATCCTGGATCCGCCACTGTTTATCAATACATTCAAATCGATGTGGTTTATTTAAAATTTAAAAAATTAGTAGTCTAGGGAATAATTGCGCAATGTTTACAATGTACAAATGGTCATAAAATAGGATCATCGATTTAAACAAAACAAAACGTTAATGTACAAAGCATTAATAAGAATTTAAAGTACATAATCATTAGAAATAATCCCACTTTCATAAAGATTTGGAAACAAAATGTCCTGTATTATGCTAAATAGAATTAAAAGATCACTCGAAAATTAGCTGATATATCATTATGATGCAGTATAGAAGACGACATTTTCTAAATTAATTATTCCAGGATGCATAATCATGTGTGCATCAAAGCGCAATGTTGGATATTATAAAAATGAGACAGAAACTAACTGTTTTGTAATAAAACATAAAGTAAACATGGCTAGTAAGTATCCTTACCCGAGCCTAATGAAATCAGTATCTCGGAAAGCTTCTACCAGACATGTTGGTGACATCCATTTAAAAAGCTCGGATCGTTGCTTCTGAGTTAGATCAGCTCCAGAATTTAATCTGAAGATGCTCTCCAGTACTATCTTGGAATTGGTTGCCATGGTTATTGGTTCCTCAATATATCCAGCTGAAGATGTTTTCAAATTGAAATTAGAAGCCAAATATTTATATTTTTTCCATCTTTTCAACGAAAATGAGGTTTTTCGTGGTATCCAATTTAATTTTTGAATCCAATACAGAATATTTCATCTAGTCTTCATTTATGCATACGCGGATCTATCAGGGAAGGGGCTACCCCACTCCAAAGTCGATCTTTACAAAGTCTACACACGCTAGGTTACCCAGCAGTTGTGGAATGTCAACGTTTTCAAACATGCGACCCCCCCCCTCACACCATTCTAATAACCCCTTAGCAGTCTCTACAATGGAGATGAAGTGAATTCCTGTAGACTTTACATAGTCAAATATAGACGAAAATAAGAACATATTCATTCCTTATTCATTTTCTCATACAGAATATTTGAACAATAAATCAATCACTGATATTGATAACACCAAACAAATATATTAAAATGGTGTCAAATGAGTAAATCCTATAGCTTTCAAATGAGTATGAACGTAATTATTGTACGTACCGTGATATAATCCTCCTCAGTCAGTGTACTGCTACGTGAATATTACGATAATGAACGACAGAAAAAGTGTGTACAAATAGACGGGGCTGAATTGCGCTCGTACCATAATTCATAACACCAAGCACAGCGCCATATGGTACGTTCATTCCAACATACCCACGTACATGCAATGCGGGGAATCCCCGTCTCGCTAATAATAGTAGATGCGTAATCTCTTCGGTCATTTATCAACAGAAAGGTTTGCATTGCAATCTAGACTGACCTCGCAAGACAATGTACTTGACTTTTGTAGGGTGTATGTATATTGATGTGTGTTCTTAGTTCTAGTTCGGTTACTGTGATTGAGTAACTGCATTTGCTCCGAGGGAATTCACTATATATACACAAACCAAATTTCCAGCTTCAATCAAGGACCAACACTAGTTAACCTTGACCATAACCATCATCCTTAACCTAACAAAATAAAACCAAATTGCAAACCTAAATTTAACCGTATACGTCTGAGAAATATATCCCGGAGTGAATGCGGATCACAAAGTATAATTATGTTAGTTGTTTTCTTTATTTTCCTTTTTGAAAAGCATCAAAGTAGACCCTGGTCTTTTCATGGATCGTATGGTGACACTTTTTTTTAGGTAGTTAGACGTTTGTTTGTTGTTTTATTCTTGTAATGCGATTATACAATCCATATAATATGTATGTTCTTGAACTTTAACTCAGTGGCGGATCCAGGGGGGCACAGGGGGCACGTGCCCCCCCCCCCGGCCAAAAAAAAAGAAAAGGAGAAAAAGGAGGGGGAAAAAGGAGAGGAAAAAGAAAAAAAGGGAAGAGAGAAAGAAGAAGAAAAGAGGAAGGAAAGAAAAGGGGAGAGGAGAAAAAGGAGGGGAAAGGGAAAGAGAGAGGAGAGAAAAGGCGGAAAAAGAAGAAAGGCGGAAAGACGGAGGAGAGAAAAGGGGGAAAAGGAGAATAATGAGAAGGGAAAAGAAAGAAAGGGGGATGATATAGGATTTCCCGGCCAAATTCGCGAGTTTGTCATTCGAATTCATTTATTTTGCATTTAAGTTAACGCAGATCAGCTTTGCCATGCCAATTATCATTCAATTTTCCCAATTTTGTATTTAATTTAGGATTTTGGTCGAAGGGTTTCATAGATCTGTCATTCAATTTAGAAACTGCTCAACTAGCATTCAAATTAATCGTCACTTGTCGAGGCGTCATTTTTATCATTCAAATTAACGCCTGTCATTCGTATTCGAATTATGTTTATTCAAGTTAGGAATGTTAGGGGGAAGAAATGCAACACACGTTTACAGGTTTAAAAAAAAACTGTAATTAAATACATGATTTGCCATTGGGGTCTTTTCTGTTATTCAATTTATTAATTTTGAGGACAAAGCATGTAGTCAGACATTAGGTAAAGAAGGGGCGAAATCAAGGGATATGGCATCTCTGAAAGGACATGTTTATATTCCCCGGAAAAGTGGGGATACAAAAGCACCTACCCCAGTCACAATATTGTACCCTTCCTCCAAAATGAAATTGTGATAAATTTATGATGAAACACAAGACAAACAACTTCCTTACATGAAAATGTACACAAATATTGAGACCATCACGTCCGTAGATGTAAGTCTTATTTTTTAACAATCAAACTTAAAGGCTGATGAATATCTGATAAATCTAAAAGTATATAAAGAGTATAAATGCAAGAAAATAAAATAGGATGAAATACACATGAAAAAAACGATCTTGAAAGAAAAAGAATGAGCTATAAAAAGTGTTTAATAAACGAGAAATGTGTATTGACCCTTAATTTTAGTGCACAAAGTGCTAATTTGAATGCTACACATGAATAACAATGGTAGAAGTACACCGTCGCGATGTCAGAAAATCGTGTTGCGCTAAATCGAATGACCAAATAGCGAAAGAAGCACTTTGTTCATTAATTGGAATGAAACATACATAGATTCTAATGAAAACTTCATAGATTTGAAATCTAGAAAAAGGAATATAAACCCGAGATATACCCGACAGCACTAAAACCGTCGAATTTGAATGCAAGACAAATGAATTTGAATGACAAACTCGCGAATTTGACCGGGAAATCCTATATTATAAGAAGGTTTTTTTTTTTTTACCGGGTAAGGGGCGGGGGGGGGGGGGGGGGATGCAATTTTAAGTCGAACATGACTAATACCAATGGGTGGTATTCTCGAAAGCGGCCTAAGTTAAACCTGGCCAAAGTAGGCCAGGCTTAACTTAGGCCGCTTTCGAGAATACCACCCAATGATTTTATCTCCTTTATAACTTATAACTTATAACTTATAACTTAGTCTTGATTTAATTTTCCGATATACCTATTCTAAGTGCTCTTTCAGCATGCAGATTGTCCCCGCCATTAATCCTGCCACAGTTGCTAGTTTCATTGTCATATTATTTTCTGTCATCCCTGTGGCCGCGAAGTTTCTATCCGTTTCGCAAGCACTTTTTTTCCATCGCGTACATGTAATGCTTATTGCTTCCAGTTTGCAAACGATCCCAGTGGCGGATCTGTGGGGGATGGGGGAGGGGTAAGGGGGTTTAACCCCCCCCCCTTGGGCTGCCAAGTGAAAATGTGATGTGAATAGAAAAACGCCATCATATTGTGTCCAGACCCACACAGTATCCGTATCGTCATCGGGTCAAACCCCTTAAACTGTTACTAGATTTAAAAAGACGTTATCGTGCACTGCTTTTTATGGTCTCCATTGTGTTAGTAGATGCCAGGAAAACATCACTTACGGGGGTTCAAAATAGCAACAACAAAAATCGCCTCGCCGCTACGCGGCTCGGACCTTGCGGCTCGTGGACGATGCTCCGCATCGTCATTGGGTAGAACCCCCCTCAAACTGTTAATTGATTTAAAAAGACGTTATCATGAACTGCTGTTTATGGTCTCCATTGTAGATGCCAGGAAAATATCACTTACGGGGGTTCAAAATAGCCCCCCAAAAATCGCCTCGCCGCTATGCGGCTCGGACTTCGCGGCTCGTGGACGATGCTCTGCATCGTCATGGGTCGAACCCCCCTTAAACTGTTACTTGATTTAAAAAGACGTTATCATGCACTGCTTTTTATGGTCTCCATTGTGTTAGTATATAGATGCCAGGAAAACATCACTTACGGGGGTTCAAAATAGCACCCTAAAAAAAATCGCCTCGCCGCTACGCGGCTCGTGGACAATGCTCTGCATCGTCTTTGGGTCGACCCCCCTTAAACTGTTACTTGATTTAAAAAGACATAATTATCATGCACTGCTTTTTATGGTCTCCATTGTGTCAGTAGATGCCAGGAAAACATCACTTACGGGGGTTCAAAATAGCAACAACAACAAAAAATCGCCTCGCCGCTTCGCGGCTCGTGGACGATGCTCTGTGTCGTCATTGGGTCAACCCCCCCCCCTTAGCAAAAAGCCAGATCCCATCATCCGCCCCTGGATCCCTACTCTTTGAGGGGGTAGGAAAAAGCAATTTTACGTCATATTACTCCAGGAAGTGCCTGAAAATGCACCTAATGTGGTTCTAAAATTGCAAATGCTTCCTACTCAGGGAGGGGGTTCTGACCCCCTCCCAGACCCACCCCCGCTTGGTCGCTCCGCTTCCTCGCCGCTGACACCTCGCTCAATCGTTTTTCATATATTTCACCCCATGCGATTGTGTGCCCCCCCGGTAAGAAATTCCTGGATCCGCCACTGTAACTCTCCATATTGGTAGGAGGATGGCAGGAAGTGAGAGGCAGGGAGGAAGAAGAGAAATGATGTTAGTATAGAGGCAGGATCAGGGGCGTACGCAGGATTTTTTCAGGGGGGGGGGGTATAAAATCGGGCCCAAAATTCCGCAACGACTCAGCTTTTTTATTTTGCTCTAAAATCGCGCCGGCCGAAAAGTCGCTCAGTGGGGGGGGGGGGGGGGTGGGTAAGCGGACACTATTTTTTTTTTTTTTTTGGAGTCCACAAAAAATTGCAACGACTCAGCCAGCCGCTGAATAAGCGGGGGGGGGGGGGGGGGGGGGGGGGGGGGGGGTAAGAGGACACTTTTTTTTTGTTGACATTTTTCTTTGTTGGGGGGGGGGGGGTAAGGTCACCTTTTCTAGGTCAGCCATGGGCATAATTTTTTTTTTTTAATAATTAAAAAAAAAAAAAAAAAATCCAAAGGGGGGGTTTTTTTAGTTTATTTTTAGGGGGGTTTACACACATAAAAATACTAAAGGGGGGGTTCAACCCCCTAACCCCCCCCCCCCTGCGTACGCGCCTGGGCAGGATGATAGTAGAGGTGGGGTGGTAGGATGGTAATGTTGGTAGATTGGTAGTAGAGGTACATGTATTACATCTATTACTATCTTGCCTCTACTACCACCCTACCTCTACTACTATCCTACCTCTACTACCATCCCACCTCTACTACCATCCTACCTCTACTACCATCCTACCTCTACTACCATCCTACCTCTACTACCATCACCTCTACCACCATCCCACCTCTATTACCACCCTACCTCTATAACCACCCTACCTCCAGGGGCGTCGCTAGACCTTTTTCAGTGGGGGGGGGGGGGGGGTGTAGAGGCCAACGATTACCGACAAAACTAGCCACCAATTACCGACAAAATTAAATGTCCAATATCTACAAATTTAACCCTATACACCTGGGGCCGAAGGCTAAATTGTTTTTCAATACCCTGTGGTATATCCCTTAGAAATCATTTTGGCATTACGTAATACGTCTTTGAGATTTCTTTAGGTTGATCTTTTCGAAAGTAGTTGCGATTGTGTCACACGTACAAACAGAACAGTACTTGTATGTAGAACCTACAAACCAACGTTATAACATGTCGAATATAATTATAAACACAGATCATGGGGTAGAACAAATGCCGCCCCCCCCCCCCTTCGGTCTAATTTGCATTTTTTCCCTCCAATTATTTCGTGACAAAGTTCCTTCTCCCCCCCCCCCCCACTCCCTCCTTATGACAGTGAAAGTTGTTTAGAATTTCCCTTAGATAGTGCACACTTAATAAAAATAATGTAGGACTGTGTAATACAAAGTTTAAAATGCCTGACAGAATGATAATACCATAGTACTAATTCCTCGTGTCTTAACCATTTCAAGATTAATCATTTCAACTGCAGTATCAAGTTTGCAATTTTTTTTAATTTCTTTTTAATTAACTTGTGGATCGAGGAGAAGGGGATCATAATGTCCACATTCCCATTTGAGAATGGAAATAAAATTATTTCTCATAAAAGATGTACAGATCTAGAACCACCCTTTCCATTTTAAGCTCGAGAAAGTAGGCGGGATTCCCAGAAAACGCAAGAGTATTTTCTGGAAAGTTTTTCCTCTCCAATTATGTACACAATTAAATCAAATTTATATTTATCAGGATTGCGAATATAAAAAAACAAAGTTCATGGAAAACGTTAACAAAGGCAGGACAATTATATTTAGTAAACCTGTATGTTAAAAAAACCTACAAGCTTCTACATAGATCGAATTCCATTTCATTCATTTTTTAAAAATATCTCCCAATAACCACATAAAATGGAATAATGATTTTAACCCAAAATGAAAAATAATGTTGATTTTCGCATTCAATCATGATTATATTTATACAATAATAATAATCATAGTGAAGAAATAATGTCTGACAAAACACTCCATGGCGCATTGTGGAGAAAAATACAAAATGATAAAGAAATAATTATTTAAAGATATTTTCATACTGATTACCAGTTTAACGATGCATTACTGCATAACTGCAAGAATATACAACACTTACATTACGCCATCAGTGTATAATTGTTTAGTGTAGTACTCTGTACGACGCAGAGGAAACATTAAAGCTTACGGTGCACATCTGACATTATTTTCTCATATATATACATGTGCAAATCGACGTACTGCTGCAATACAATCTGTCTTAAAATCTATGATTTTATTCGCAATCATCAAAATTAGTTATATTTTACATATCCATGTGTTGATAACTTTTTTCCCTAGAATCATGTTTGACACCGTCTGAGCAACTTGTTATTACATCAAATTTAATCAAATCCTTCGTTACCATATAATAACCAGATCTACTTGGAAAATAGTGTATTTGTTTTCTGTTTGTTGCTTACCTCAATTTCATTGACTAGCTGGTTGTATTCAACTACATGTATTATGCCAGTGTCTTCTGCTGTGCCAAAGTGCTAGAAATATAACTATTCTCAAATGGATGAGCATCTTGCATAAGGGCAACCAGAACTTGTCTAACTTTGTCTTTATCTTTTTCTTATCCTCATCATCCTCGTAGTCGCCTTTTTTGTTGCCTTCGTTGCATATTTACATTGTGATAGCGAAGCACACTCAGCAATGATTGAGGAAACTAACAACAAAACTTAATAGTTAAATAACTACCATCTCCTCAATCTCATACATCTTGAATGGATAGTTATTTGAATGTCATGATTCAAAATGCATAAAACTACACTATATTGACCATTTTGAAAACAAAAATCGACTGCATGTTCTAAATAATAGAAAGTCTAATTTTGTACAAAACGACAACAATTAAAACGGTGGATCATTTTCTTTATGTACGATGCAGAAGATGACAAGCTTTTTGATATATTACATTCTTTCTTTATATCGTACTTTGTCGCAGCTCAGTCACACAAACGAGACCAATACCAAACTGACTACAGACCAAACAAAATTTAAATCATATTATTCCCAATGGCCCAAAATAGGTCGGTTTATCGTTGTGACCGAATTCAGTGCCACCGTGTATAACAGATACGATTTTATACAATTCATTTATTCATCATGATACAAATTATTTTGCAACTGACCCAACGTTAAAATTCATCAAACAGTTTTGAATACTTTTCTTTGACTAAGAAATGAGATTTATATTATGTCAATGTCCGTATACGAGACTGTTAAATGTTTATTCTGGTATTTTATGAAATCCATGCCCTTTCATCTTTATTAGCATCATGAGCCGTTCTTTTAGATGCTCTCTTTTTCTGTACATCGGGAGATGGAGCACGATGAAACCATGACATGTATTCACTTCAGGGCACATGTCCTTCGGGGGTTTCCCCCTACAATCTTTGTCTCCTCCCATGGGCCACATCCTAGGTCTAACCTCCTGGATTCCACCAATGGGGACATGGTCAGCACCCGTCATGACTCCTGAAGAAAAAAAAAATTGCATAGAAGATAAATAATCGGTAATTGTCCATTTTTCTTAAATCAGAAGGTCTGTTACTCTGAAGGTTCACAATTCAGAAGGTTCTTATTTCGGAAAATGAAATAGGGCTCATAATTTCCATGAATTTGAACGTTTCTAATTCTGAAAATGACATAGAACCTTGTATAATTTGTTAAGAATTATGAACTTTTGGAGAATGAACCCTATTTGGTATGGGAATTTTTTTCTTCTGAATTTCAAACCTTTCATTACTTTTGGAAAAAAGAGTGCCTTCCGACATAATCAAAGGTAGTTGGTGGATCATGAAGGCAATGTGCCCTGAAACATGCAGAGCGAAAGACATGACTAGATTATTATCATCTTGTCACAGTGACACTATCAGTGTCTTATAACACCATGCATGTCAAAACAGGATTGTCTTGTCTAAATGTCAAAATGACAAAAAGATGCCAAAGCAGCACAATATTTTGTCTTGTCACTGTATGTTTTAAAAGGGATTATCAATGTCATACGTTCAAACACGACGAAGTGACTGATCGTCTTTATATTATCTATTTTTCATACAGCACTGTGCTATAGATACGTCTATTTTGGGCCTATTAGGCCTTTGACGGTCAACGATCACCAGTGAAGATTTGACTTACTCAGAAAGTCTCTTTTGTCATCCTCAGTGAGATCACCATGGAACACTGACCAAAACATCTTGACCACTTGATGGTTTGCTGTGTAGCCTTTCTCATCGTAACCAAAGCTCTGTGCAGAGAAGAGCAAATTACGAAAGTGAAAATGAACTACAGCAACAACAAAGAAAAGATAATTGATCTGTGCCATAAAATTAAACACAATTTCAAATTTATTTCCCAAGAAACAAATTTAAAGTATACAGCGTGTATTATCTTTGTTTTATCTTCTTGAAATAAATTATCTGCTATTAAATCTAAAAGCACCTACCAACTTTCATTATGTAAACAAAAATCACGATATTTTGTGTATTTTGTGCAACCAGGCTGTCCGAAGTACATTCATTTGTTTGTACATTTGTGATTTGTTTTTTGTTTTTTTGTAGTACGTTGATGAGAGAAATAGGAAAAAAAGAGTGTTGAAGAATGTTGAAGAAGAGGAGCTCACTTCTTGAAAGGCCTTCCAATCATATTCCCCTCCTTGGAATAATGACATCAGCTCTTGTGGAGCGAAACGTTGTTGAAGACCGACACGAACGAACATGCTCCGAAAACTCTTACTGAATACCTTGAACTGGGAGGATGCTGTGTAGTGCCTGGCGTAAAGCTTAATGTACTCTCGACTGGAATTCGAAAAATAAAAGAAATATTTCCATTGAAAGCCAACAAGACTTCAGGATTCACTTCATTTTCAGGTTTTGGTTGGAAACGAGAGTAAAGATAACACAGCCTTTATTAATAAGCATCTCTTTTATTGTTCAAAATTACTTCTCAGGATACCATAATCAATATAGGGGTGGAAATCTCGAAATCGAGTGCTTAATTTAATACAAGAAACGCACTTTTTAACTGTTAACCCTATTTAGCCCGGGGGGGGGGGGGCTTCAGAAGCCCCCCCCTCGACATTTTCCGCGATAATTTTTTAACGCAAGAAAATCTTGCACTGAAATTTTGTGACTTTTTTCTTTCGAGTCTTGCGCATCTTTTGAAAGAAATTTTTCGAAAATCGGACCTACCATTACAAAGTCACGTGTCCTTTTGTCTTCGCATGTCAGCCCGAAAATCGCTCATTTTTGTGATTTGTGTACAAAACATATGGAAATCTCATTTTTCAAATAAAGAGATAAAACATTGGTTATTTGGTCTTGTTTATAGTTTAGGTGTTTATTTTGGGGTCAAAATAGTTGAATTATAGTTGGAAATGAAATAAAACAACAAAAACAATAAAATACATAAGTTAAAAAAACAAAGAAATACATAAGAAATTATCAAAACAATAGATAACATAAGGAATAACCCTGGTTTTTCAATTTTTTGTGTTGTATTATTATTCCAAATGGTCTAACAAATATATGTAGTGAGAAAGAATGCTTAAATATGAATAATGTCTGATTTATGGGCAACAATGTTAATTTTATAACCTTATTTGCATTAAATTACCATAAATATGCAAATGAGTGAATTTTTACCATAGTATTCTAGACACTTCACTTGACATGTATGCAAATTTTCGCGGCGATCGGGCCTTTCACGGCCGAGAACATAGGGGGGGGGGCCTATGAAGCCCCCCCCCCCCCGGTCTATGCAGTTTCAAAATAGCCCGGGCTAAATAGGGTTAAGCTATAAACTCCAAATGTAATGTGACATTTGTTTTGAAATGATGTTTTGCGTTAGTATGAAATCTATAATCTGATATCTCTAGAACTAGTATTCAGAAAGGAATTTAATGTAGATAGTGTGTCATAAACAATATAGGTATGTTTTTTTAATTACGTTCCAAGACAAAGTGAACCACAATTCCTCTACTTCCAGGGGCGGATCTAGCTTTTTGCTAAGGGGGGGGTTTGACCAAAATAATGACGATGCAGAGCATCGTCCACGAGCCGCGAAGCGGCGAGCCGATTTTTTTGGGGTGTTTATTTGAACCCCGTAAGTGATGTTTTCCTGGCATCTATTAACACAATGGAGACCATAAAAAGCAGTGCATGATAACGTCTTTTTAAATCAAGTAACAGTTAAATACACAGTTATATCCAGAGTTATAATGTGTTTGGTTAAGTTACCAGATGAGTTGAATATCTTCTCACAATATTTGCACTTGAAAGGGTTTCTCTCCAGCGTGCGTTCTTTTTTCTTTCTTTTTTTTCTTTTTTTTTCTCTTTTTTTCCTTTTTTTTTTTTTTTTTTTTTTTTTTTTTGGGCCGCCCAAGGGGGGGGTTTAAACCCCCTAAACCCCCCCCGTAGATCCGCGCCTGACTTCCACGACCACATCAAAATGTCCACTGTAAAATTAAAAAACACACAACGGTATAAATCTTTCTGACTGAGTCATATACTTACACATTTGCAGTAGTCACAACCTCGTCTTTGCCTCCTGGTTTGAGTTCGATCTCCGGTTCGTTCACCGGCCCATCCACTGTAAATCTGTAGTCGGAAAGCTCATCGTCACTCGCCTTTAGCAATGTTTGCATGCTCTTCGCCATCCCGGGATCTAGTAGTTGCAGATCGTTGAAACTGGATGGGCTGAATATTGTTAAAATAGAGTCGTATTATTTCTCTAGTCACCTGTTGCAAACAGCTACAGTTAATAACTAAATTAAACCAAGTTTTGTAATTGTTTAAGTAAAAAAAAAAACATTTCTCCCAATTTATGTTTCTTAGGAATGTGATATTAAAGCTTAATCTAAAAGTATTCAACAAAGGCCCTAATTGAACCAGAACATCAAATTTGAAAGAGGTGTGAATAATTTAGTTGTTAAATGTATATAATGAACATTGCATCCTCAAATATGATTTGAAATGTATATAAAAAGGATAACTCTTTTTTCTCTCTCTGACTTTCTATTCTCTTCGCTATCTCTCTATCTATCTATCTATCTCGCGCGCACCCTCCATCACCCTCTCTCTCTCTCTCTCTCTCTTTATCTTCCACATTCTCCCTTTCTCTATTAATTAGCTAACTCTTACATTCAATGTATTCCAGATCCATTTATTTATAATATTATGCATATGTAATCATTCTTTGGTATGTTCTATCCAAGAGCTTGTGGAGTTTGACAACGAGCTACATTTGTATTAACTCCGGGAAGCTCCAACCCCGGCGCGCAGCGTCGGAGCTTCGGTCGAACTGTCGTGGTGGCTTCGACAAAAAAAAATGGGGCGACGTTATCGTTAAAATCTGCAAAGGGAGTACTTACAATTTTTACATCATAGGGTGCACGAATCCTCAGGGCATAACAATGATCACTTGAATTCATAATTTGAAGAAGTCTTCGATGGGAAAAAAAGGTTTTTCAGAGCACTACCCAAACGACTCTTCCATGTTGCAGCGTCGATTCAAAATGGCGAAGAGACTGTACGCATGCGCGGCAGAGCCGCAGAAAGTATGAATATTCATGCTATCGAGTGCTGATCGCTCGAAATCGCTGAATATGCACGACTCGAACAAACAGAGTCCTTCTCAACCTCGTGCATATTCAGCGATTTCGAGCGATCGGCACTCGATAGCATGAATATTCATATTTTCTGCGGCTCTGCCGCGCATGCGTACAGTCTCTTCGCCATTTTGAATCGACGCTGCAACAAGGAAGAGTCGTTTGGGTAGTGCTCTGAAAAACCCTTTTTTCCCATCGAAGACTTCTTCAAATTATGAATTCAAGTGATCATTGTTATGCCCTGAGGATTCGTGCACCCTATGATGTAAAAATTGTAAGTACTCCCTTTGCAGATTTTAACGATAACGTCGCCCCATTTTTTTTTGTCGAAGCCACCACGACAGTTCGACCGAAGCTCCGACGCTGCGCGCCGGGGTTGGAGCTTCCCGGAGTTACATTTGTATCTGTCCAACAAACTCCGTATACAACTCGGGAAAGCTCGATCTCGTCTTAGTTCGCGAAGACTTACAATAATTTTGAAATGTTTTAAAAAAATATATCAATGAGCTTTCCAGTTCAAGAATACAAATGAAAATGATACAAGTTGGCAACAAAATTTTCAAAAGAATGAAGGACATTGTACCCCCTGGCCCCCAAATAATAGAGACACATAACTTTTTTGTCTTTCTCCGATTAAATTAAATATTGTTGATTAGGTGTGTACCTTTTTCCAAGCAGTTTCTTGTAGAAAAGAAGAGGAAACGGCATCGTGACGATGACCTTATTGTAGAACATCAGAGCGAACAGCTTCCCAACTGCTCGCAATTTGTCCAGGTCCTTAGAATCCTATGATAAGTTTTAAATACAGAAGAATACAAACTTTAATTGCACGTTGTTTTGATCCGAATGAAGGTGCACACTAATTCCATGATCAGTACAAATATTCCTGCACGAAATTCAAACTGACAAGGCATATTTTTCTTGGCCAACAAACTTTATGTAAATGGGGGTGGTGCAAAATATAGATCTGTACTCATGGTAATAATATAGTTTGTAAATTTCTGGTTATAAAGTCAATATATTGATCCTGTTTGGACACTAGCTCACCTGCCTGAGTCTCGAACCCACTCACTGAACACTGGACCACAGGTCTTATTTACTCATTGTCGAATAATCAGATTAGAAACCAATATATTAAAAAATGGACGACGATGGACAGGTCTTCAAAAGTAACTCTGGGGTGAGCAAGGAAGGCTTTTATATTTGGGGGGGGGGGGTAAAAAGGCACTATTACAGTATTAGTGCAATGGCATTGAAGTTTAAATCAAGCAAAACATTTAATTTACATGTGGAAGTTTCTATACAGAAAACGTACTTTAAAGAGAGAGATTTAGAGGGAGGAGGGGGGGGGGGCAAATACTATCGTGTTCCCCTGCCAACCACCCGTTGACGCCAGTCATAGCTATAATCAACTTACATTAACAATAGATTGAGATTAGTAAATAATGGGTACTCTAACTTCCGAGATGGAAATATGAATTCGACAATGACCTTGTTAAACCACAATGTCGTACACGAAGGAGAATCGTTGAGTTTCTTGAAGATGGAATGCTTCTCAACATTGAACAGCTCTTCGAACAGTCGGGAAAAGAATTCCTTTACGAGAAATGTAAAAGAAAATACACGTTTCAAACAAAACAAAACAAAACAAAACAAAACAAAACAAAACCCCAAATTACAAAAAGTATCCAAGATCGGAAACAGTTAATAATTAATACTGGTTTTTCTTTAATTTAAAAATTACGGTCCAGTTGATAGACTGCAATATCGAAATTGAAATATCTTAATATTTATTCAGGTTCTTCATCACGAATCTTATATAGAAAAGGCAATATAACTAATATGAAAGTACAAAGAGTGGTTCGGCAGAAGATGCTTTAAGTCTTTAGTCTAATCCAATCCGAGGAAACCGGTTATAGAGCGGCTTGTAATTCTTTTGACCATCGTATTTTTTAAATGTTATCCGGCTTTAGTAAATAATTAAAGCATTTTCAGCGTTGTTTCCTTCTCCAAAGCCTACAGTCACAGCGATTGAAATATTTAGTTTTGTTCAGCCGACGTCGAAGAATAAAATGTTGGAATAACTCTTTGGAATTAAGCACGTCGGCATGTTATCTTTACAAATAGAGTTATGTTTTCACGATCGCAACTGTTTTTGAAAATCAGCTCAAGGTCAATTTCAATACCCTTTATATTGTATTCCTAATATAAATGTTCAGATTACGTAATAATTGTCCTGTTGACACATTTAGATAGACGACGCACAAAGCTATTGACATTGGCTTCGGTTGATTTTACGAAAGTAATTGCCATCGTGTGAAATGGTGTTCATATTTACCTTCATGGGACCACCAGCATTTACACCCAAAGACACGTTATCCTTGAAATGGACTTCGAACGGGAGCAAGAGACACGTTTCATCTTTATCTTTAACCTTCGAGATAGCCGATTCAACAACCTTCTCTTTGTCGTCGTCAATTTCGAATCGAAGCTTTAGTGGTACCAGACGTAAGTAACTGGTTTTCTGTAACGTTTTTTTTACAAAGCAAACAAATATTGGCAATCGTTAATCCATTCACTCAAGCGATTTAGGAAGCCTATAATGTTTCAACAACACACACACAAATAAATAATAATAAATAATATGGTTATTTATATAGCGCCGGTATCCGTCAGGTTCTGACGCTCATGGCGCTTTACACATATTACCCTGGTCGTAGCCGAGCTGCCAAAGTAACTAGCGCTCAAATGGAGAAAAAAGTTATCTGAAAATGAAATGCACTAAAACGACATTTTTAAGTGGTGAATAACGAAAACTATTCTAAAAGATAAAGCTCTAGCTATACGTTCTGATTTTGTTTTGATGAAACAAAAAATCATTAATGCTCAATATATTACTCATTGCGGATATAGTATCGAAAATAATATCGCTACTTTAAAATCCTTACTTACATGTACTACATGTATAAGTGACATTCTTTACTACGATTATATTAATAGAACAAATAATACAAATCCTTGAGAGTTAACTTCTTCACTATGACCGGTTTCATTTTTGTTCCTTCAGATCAAGGAATAAAATTGAAACCGAAATTGCCAACTCCTCTTTAACTCGCCTTTTCATAACAATTTGTTACGGACGGAAGGACGGACAGAATCCCCTCCGACTTCGTCGGCGAGGGGATAATAAATTAGTTCATGCATGGTTACGAGAAGTAGAATGATAAAGATTGTAACCATTGTATGACTTTTTTGTTATATTCACTCAATCTAGTTTTCATTTATGGAGAAATCTAGAAAATATTTACTGCTTTCACGACTAGACCATGTCATTGATGTCAATGAATAGAACTTTAAACATACCATGCGCTGAGTATCAAAGTCCATACACAGCATCTTCCACTTCAGAGGTACATCCAGTAGAAAGGGCATGTGAGCTAATGAAGAGCGACCTTGAATAGACTTAAAAAACAAAGGCAACATATTTCAGTTACATAAGCGGACAAGACGAGAAAAACTTAATGACGGGAGTCAATATCGACGGAAAAAGTAGATTCCACCCCCCCCCCTGGCTATGAGATGGCCGAAATTACAGGACTTTTTTTTTTGGGGGGGGGGGTTAAAAAAAGAATGAAATGATACAAATGATACAGGGATAGAAAGGGGGGCATCCAACTAAAATTTACTGACATAATATATAACATTCATGTCTTAACAGTTTTAACTTAACAGTTTGAACATATGGCAAAAAAATCCATGGATAAAAGATAAAACCACCGATGGTTGATAACGATCGATGCGGAAGATGATAATGGTTAATAATGTTGATGGTGATGATGATGATGACGATGATGATGATGGAAATGAAGATGATGTTAAACGTAATGTTGATAACAGTGATATATTGTCAACAACACCTTTACGATGAATTTGTCTATAATATCATGATTGTTTTTTTGTAATGTTTTCCTGAAAATGTGAAGCATATTAAAGAAGACTAAATAAATACCAGGAGGGAGAGTTGCAAATGCTGTTGATGAAGCTGAAGAATATAATTCTCGATCTTCTTGTTTGTTTCTTCATCTCCTGGTTGACGGATGTAAAACTGATTCACTGAAACCCTGTACTCAAGCGATTCATTGATCTGTATGTAAAATAATCCATTAACTTGTTTCAATCTCATTGCATCATAATTATAGTGAGACAATATTACATTGAGCAGGTCCACAGAGACGAAATATAAAGGAAAACCCTACCTTGATAGAAAAAAAGCAGAAGTAGTCTGATAGTTTGAATGTAATCGGACAACAATTAGAAAGTTATGAATTGTTGAAAGTTGTAATCACTACAGGAATGGGCTCTTCAAATTTGATAAATCGGTAATGTCTCAAGGATGTAGTGGCGAACAAATTTCCCTTTCGTTCAAACACACACTATTTATTTACTAAAAATTTCACTTTTTCATAAATGTATGATTCAGGAGGGTCTATCCTCTTTAGAAGACTTATAATAATATGCTCTTCATACAATATTTTGAGTAGTGTCCCAAGAAAGTTATGAATTGTTGAAAGTTGTAATCACTACAGGAATGGGCTCTTCAAATTTGATAAATCGGTAATGTCTCGAGGATGTAGTGGCGAACAAATTTCCCTTTCGTTCAAACACACACTATTTATTTACTAAAAATTTCACTTTTTCATAAATGTATGATTCAGGAGGGTCTATCCTCTTTAGAAGACTTATAATAATATGCTCTTCATACAATATTTTGAGTAGTGTCCCAAGAAAGTTATGAATTGTTGAAAGTTGTAATCACTACAGGAATGGGCTCTTCAAATTTGATAAATCGGTAATGTCTCGAGGATGTAGTGGCGAACAAATTTCCCTTTCGTTCAAACACACACTATTTATTTACTAAAAATTTCACTTTTTCATAAATGTATGATTCAGGAGGGTCTATCCTCTTTAGAAGACTTATAATAATATGCTCTTCATACAATATTTTGAGTAGTGTCCCAAGAAAGAAGACACTAAGGAGAAAAACATAAATGTTGATATTTGTGCCACAAAACAAACGGAAGAGTTATCCCTGACTTCGTCACAATCCACTGACTGAGATACGCATAGACTTCGTGATTTCTTATTTCAAACATCCACAATTCCCTTATTATTGGTCCGATTTATTTCAATGTTTTGCCATTCTATTTATCTTAATTATTCTTCTTACTTACAAATGAACTTTTTTGCATTGAATGTGAAGCAATAAACCTCAAGAGGGGTAAAAGTTAAAGTTGCTGACCGTGAGTTGAAAGGTAAATTTGTCAAACTATCCCAAACAGTATACCCCAGATTATCAGAAAATAGATTGTGAAAGTCATTGTACTTTATTCTTTACAATAGCATTTTGGACCATTTATGAATTGATTGTTAATCGAAATATAACTGGGATAGACAAGAGAAAAGTTGCTTCTAAACAAATTTTCCACAGAGAAATTATAAAAAGATTGGAAAGTAAATCAAACATAAATATGACCAGAAAGCTTTTATCAAAAGAACTGTTAGGTGTTATTTAAAGGTAAAGACCAGTATTGGAAACGCCCCAATTTCAAAAAATGAAATGGAAGCTCTCATTGCCAATCATGTGAAAGAATATGTTTTGACTAATACATGATGATAAAAAATTTGCCGGGAAACCGCCTACTAATTCATATATTTGGTAAATTTGTTTCTCTCATGGTCGTGTGAGAGATATAGGGTAGTCCCATATACATCTTTCTGTGTATAGTGCTTGTAACTTTACGAAGAATGGGCCAAATTTCTTATCATTTTGATGATTCCAGAACCTTGCAGATGCTAGATGCTAGATCAACCTTTTCTGATCGATTCCACAACGTTTCTTTCACAATGCAATCGCATGACCATTACTGGTCTTTACCTTTAAGAAAAGAAAAAGAAAACAAAGAGAGAGAGGGAAACAAAACTATCAGTATAATTTTTATGTTAATTATGATTCAATTGCTATGCAAAGCAAAACTTAATTTTTAATTCTTTGTTATGACAATAATGATGTTTTTGTGATTATGTAACTTTGATTTGTAGTATTGTATCTTTGAATGTAACCATGTATATATAATCAATAAATCCTCTGATGAGGCAAAGAAAAAGATAAAGAAATACCTCAGATTATCACTTTGCTACTTTGTTACGATCTGTATAGGTCTACATCATTATGTATCTCACAGCTATATGCATATTCAAATTTCAATAATACGTCACATGAAAACAACCATGAAGTCAGACGGACAGAATGAACAATAACAGTATTAAATTGAAATAAAATCATTTCCATTTCCCAAACATACGAACCTGTCTCAAGAGTAGCAATACCGCTAAGTATAGGTTATTACGTGGTATCGACACCTTTTTGTCCGGACAACCCTTCAGCTCATTCCTGAATGCCTGTACGTAGACCTTAATCACTCTGGCTAAAAGATCCGCGTCCTTTTTCCACCAACGAACTGTCAATCAAAAATAAAGAAGTTTATATTATGGTCCGATGGTTTAAGTTATCAAGACTCATTCTATGCTTCATATCGGTCTAAAATCACCCAGTTGTAGTCAATTTGTTATGATTTTCTTAAAGTTCAAGACTAAGACATTTATTTTTATTGTTAAGTAATGATTCTCAGGAAATTGCAAGTAGTAGATATTTGTAATTAACCGTAATAATGTCATGTAATAAAATTGAGATGTGTAAACGACAGTAGGTCCAATGCCCTAGCGTGAGATATATCAATGTACATTATGCTTCAAGCCACTTTTGATTTTGTTTTTACCAAGCACTTCGTAGTTCCTCTTCGTAGCTTTATGCATCCGTGTCAAGATTTCTGCCATTTCTCTGATGATTCGGTCACCCCACTCTTTATCCGGTCTGTCGAAGGCTGGACACTCGAGTAGGATCGGAACTACTCGGAGAAGATCGGGTTCGATTTCATCCTTGCGTAATTTTGAACGCATGTGCCGGAAGATTACTTCTGCTACCTGCATCAAATATGAGCCAAACGAATATAATGAGATAAAGACTTTGAAAAAAAAGGGACATCATGCACAGAGATGTAGGTTCAAAGTTTGACCAACCTAATTCGAGTTGGGCACAATATAGCGAATAATGCTTTGTTGGTCAAGCACAAACAAAAGGATACACGCCAAGGTTGTGACCAACTGATTCAAGTTGGTCAAACTCTTTGCATAGATGGCTCAGGGGCAATGGAGTAGAAAACGAGCCTCCTGTTTATTAGGAATGCTTGATTCAATCAGTACAGTATAGAATGCAAATATTGAATGTTTTGAGGTGCATGGTTAAAACTATTGCTCAAGATTATCTCAAAAATGTACTCCGACATTAGACGTAACCGAGGGTCATCACCGAGGAGCTTTAATTTTACCCGTGACTCGAAAATGATATTTGTAAAAGTACGCAACCCTACACCTGTTATATGCAATCGTATGCGTAGGTACGCCAATTGCATATGCCGTAGGTAGGCGGTGCCTATGCACAGGGCACGTAACCATACGCCATCGTAAGCCAGCATACGCATAACTTACGCAAGGGCTAACAACATTTATTTTTAATGAATACGCCGCCTAATTTCGTACTTGCGTAAATGCGTACTCGCTACGCCACACTACGCAGCTCTACGCAGATCCGGTGTGAAAGAGGCTTATACCTATAAGCCCCCTTTTTAAGTAGCGAATTGAAGAGTGATATAGCATCACAAATCATGACCAAATTGCCGATTTGATATGGGAGATTTGACCCGCTGATTTAATTAATTGATCAGACTTTTTATTTCAGTAACGTTAACTAAACTCAGTCAAACACCAATGGCTATGTGCTTGACTTTAACAAAGCCCTGCGATCACAATGAAACAAGAAAGTCACCCCATAGAAAACCAGTCATGTAATGCATAACATTAATGTTATTCCCAGAAGATGAAGTATGCAATCATAAACTAAAACGAAATTAAGAGTTCTGCATACATTAATATTACAAACTAAAAATATTGACACGTACCTGTTTTAAGAGTTTTATGTTGTCTTTGAGCAGGAGAAAGGTTTCCTTCAGTGAGTCCATTTTCAAGGCCGCATATTGGTCTCTTCAAATTAAATAAACATGTAGATAACAATACTTTGAATGATATATATAGGTAGACCTAGACAGAAAAAAATGAAGTTAGATATAATACTGTTGATTTTTAACAGTCATGCGGGGGCTATAAGCTAAACGTATACTGTGTATGATTATAATTATTAAGACAACATTTCCGATGCATTTAACAATATTCAAACAAAACTGTATCCACTCGGGAGTTTAGAATATTAGAGATCACTTAGTTTGGGATTTGAATTAATTCCAAATCAAAGTGGAATCCACTCCAAGGAGTGGTTTTCATTACTGTCTTGAGAATGATTCCAAGAGTGTGTGTTTTCTCCTCCAAAACAAAATACTCTCCAACCTGAATCCTGAAAATGTCCGGGAAAAGAGTGCACTCCCATTTCTGTAGATTTAAAGAGTGTGGTAAACCCTTTTTTGTCACGTGTGCCACCAACCCCTCTTCCCACCCTTCAGAAAATCCTGGATCCGCAACTGTTTATTAACACATTCAATTCGATGTGGTTTATTTAAAATTTAAAAAAATAGTAATATAGGGAATAATTGCGCGATGTTTCCAATGTACAAAATTAATGGTCATAAAATAGGATCATCGATTTAAACAAAACAAAACGTTAATGAACAAAGCATTAATAAGAATTTAAAGTACATAATCATTAGAAATAATCCCACTTGCATACAAGTATAAAGATTTGGAAACAAAATGTACCTTATTATGCTAAATAGAAGTAAAAAAATCACTCGAAAATTAGCTGATTTATTATTATAATGCAGTATAGAAGACGACATTTTCTAAATTAATTATTCCAGGATGCATAATCATGTGTGAATCAAAGCGCAATGTTGGATACTATAGAAATGAGACAGAAACTAACAGTTTTATAATAAAACATAAAGTAAACATGGCTAGTAAGTATCCTTACCCGAGCCTAATGAAATCAGTATCTAGGAAAGCTCCTACAAGACATCTTGGTGACATCGCTGTAGACAGGTCGTCTTGTTGCTTCTGAGTTAGATCAGCTCCAGGATTTAATCTGAAGATGCTCTCCAGTACTATCTTGGAATTGGTTGCCATGGTTATTGGTTCCTCAATATATCCAGCTGAAGATGTTTTCAAATTGAAATTAGAAGCCAAATATTTATATTTTTTCCATCTTTTCAACGAAAATGAGGTTTTTCGTGGTATCCAATTTAATTTTTGAATCCAATACAGAATATTTCATCTAGTCTTCATTAATGCATACGCGGATCTATCAGGGAAGGGGCTACCCCACTCCAAAGTCGATCTTTACAAAGTCTACACACGCTAGGTTACCCAGCAGTTGTGGAATGTCAACGTTTTCAAACATGCGACCCCCCCCCCCCCTCACACCATTCTAATAACCCCTTAGCAGTCTCTACAATGGAGATGAAGTGAATTCCTGTAGACTTGACATAGTCAAATATAGACGAAAATAAGAACATATTCATTCCTTATTCATTTTCTCATACAGAATATTTGAACAATAAATCAATCACTGATATTGATAACACCAAACAAATATATTAAAATGGTGTCAAATGAGTAAATCCTATAGCTTTCAAATTAGTATGAACGTAATTATTGTACGTACCGTGATATAATCCTCCTCAGTCAGTGTACTGCTACGTGAATATTACGATAAGGCCAAAAAAAAAAAATTGTTTGGTTGTCCTCGATTGCTTTTCTGAAGTAGGGGCGGGAGGGCGGAGTTTTTTTTTTTTTTTTTTTTCCCCCATTTTTTTTTTCTTTTTTATTTCTTTTTTTTTTATAAAAAAAAAATCATTGGGATTGTCAAGCATTTAAAAAAACAAAGTTCATAAAACACTTTAATATGGTAAAAGACTAGTTTCATGTACAATGAATATCAAGACCAACACAGAAAGTATTTTGGGCTTTGAAATACAGCACCTTTTAAATCTCCATTGTACTACTTATAGCTACTTGCGCCCTCTATGTAGCAAACAATGCCTAATCGGTGACCATTGGTCCCCCATGATCCTCTTTATCTTATATTAACTGAGAGCTGATTTGATGAGATAACCACCTGTCCAGTGACCTTGCAGGGTGGTCTAATCCCTCCTGTAAACTAGTACAGATGGGCTTTAAAATGAGTTTAAGAATGCTCAGAACCTGATTTGAGTGAACGGCATTTTGACATAGAAAAATAAAAATGGCAAGTTTAATAAATACCTAATTGCGTACTGAAAAGACAAAACTGGAAACAGGACGCATTTTGATCCTTGCAAATGTATAAAATGGTATGATTGGCATTTAAGATTGCTCCCCCAAAAAAATTAAATTAAAACAAAACAAAAAAAAAAAAAAAAATGAATAATAAAAAAAAAAAATATAAAAAAAAAAAAAAAAAAAAAACATACGAGCGGCCCGAAAATAACGAGCGGGCGGTCGAGGACAACCAAATGATTTTTTTTTTTGGCCTAATGAACGACAGAAAAAGTGTGTACAAAGAGACGGGGTTGAATTGCGCTCGTACCATAATTCATAACACCAAGCACAGCGCCGTATGGTACATTCATTCCCACATACCGTACATGCAATGCGGGGAATCCCCATCTCGCTAATAATAGTAGTTGCGTAATCTCTTCGGTCATTTATTAACAGAAAGGTTTGCATTGCAATCTAGACTGACCTCGCAAGACAATGTACTTGACTTTTGTAGGGTGTATGTATATTGATGTGTGTTCTTAGTTCTAGTTCGGTTACTGTGATTGAGTAACTGCATTTGCTCCGAGGGAATTCACTATACACAAAACCAAATTTCCAGCTTCAATTAAGGACCAACACTAGTTAACTTTAACAATAACCATCATACTTAACCTAACAAAATAAAAACAAATTGCAAACCTAAATTTAACCGTACACGTCTGAGAAATATATCCCGGAGCGAATGCGGATCACAAACTATATGTCAGTTATTATCTTTCTTTTCCTCTTTGAAAAGCATCAAAATAGACCTAGACCCTGGTCTTTTCATGGATCGCATGGTGACACTTTTGTCGGTAGTAAGACGTTTGTTTGTTGTTTTATTCTTGTAAGGCGATGATACAATCCTTGTAATATGTATGTTCTTGAACTTAACTTGCCATAATGGCGGTGTTAATTGAGTACCTTAATTCCTAGCTTTCAAATTTATAGTTTGAACGTAATACGTACCGTGATATGACCCTTCTCAGTCAGTGTACTGCTACGTGAATATTATGATAATGAACGACACAAAAATGTGTATAAACAGACAGACTGGTTGGATTGCGCCGTGATTGCGCTCGTACCATAATTCATAACACCAAGCACAGCGCCGTAAGGTAAGTTCATTCCCACATACCGTACATGCAATGCGGGGAATCCCCGTCTTGTTATATAGTGGTAGCAAAAGAATGGTACAAGCGACAAAATGCCTATACAGGTACTAGTAGGATGGCAGATTTTGAATGCTTATATATAAGCAGGGTAGTTGTAGAGAGGGAGAATGGTAGTAGAGGTGGGGTGGTAGTAGAGGCGGGTGGTAGTAGAGGCAGGATGATAGTAGAGGTAGGATGATAGTAGATGTAGGGTAAAATGCAAATGGACAGTGCACTCATAATGAATAACCGAAAACACTCAATTGTTAAAGTAATTTATTTTACCGAAAATATATTGATATATAATTGATATTTCATACTTGTCTAATTTGTCAGTTAGCAGTACAATTTAGAAAAGAATTCCATAAAATATCAAAGCATTTCTCCAAGCGTAATAGAGTGGTGAAGTGTGACGTCATCAAAATTCAATTTTTAGAATTTTTCAATCTTTTCTTCATTTTCCGAAAGAGCATCCAAAATAATGTCCAAATGTCGAAAACCAATTGAATATGACCATCTTAATAAATATATTTCCTATAGGAACTCAGTGTTACATACAGTGCGTCCCAGAAAAAACGAAACCGAGAAGTATCGATGTTTTATCATAACTTAATCACAACCATATTTAATGAATGATACATATTTTGGAAAGCTTAGAGTCTCTTCTTTCAGTTGATGCTACTCACGTGATGCATATTTTACGCATGAGTGATTGAAAGCAATTTGAAGGAAGGAAACCAAAAAGACATTTGGCGGGCGGTATCTGAATTTCAAAGAGAAATTCATATTTCTAGAAAGTTCATTTTCTGCTCTTTTATATGATACCTCAATCAAGAAAAATGAGCCAGGAATAACAAAGTTCTGTTCGTTTAAAGTAGCCCTTACATTTTCATAATTTTAACAAACGAATTCGTTTTCACTGGGTGCCTGCCGTAGCAAAAAGCAGATTTGACAAAAGACTTAACTCCGTTTCGTTGACAATCAGCCATGCATGAAGACTCTCGTCTACGGCTGATTGTCAACGAAACGGAGTTAAGTCTTTTGTTAATTTCGTTTATTGATACGGCAGGCAGCCAGTGAAAACGAATTCGTTTAATAAAATTATGGAAATGCAAGCACTACTTTAAACAAACAGAACT
This sequence comes from Strongylocentrotus droebachiensis, assembly GCA_035222895.1. Taxonomy (NCBI): domain Eukaryota; kingdom Metazoa; phylum Echinodermata; class Echinoidea; order Camarodonta; family Strongylocentrotidae; genus Strongylocentrotus; species Strongylocentrotus droebachiensis. The sequence goes on from JAVYIG010003853.1 coordinate 67,651, forward strand.
TTGTCATTCCTCGCTCATTTTTCCTGATTGAGGTATCATATGAAAGGGCAGAAACTCAACTTTCTAGAAATGTGAATTTTTCTTCGAAATTCAGATACCGCCCGCCAAATGTCTTTTTAGTTTCCTTCCTTCAAATTGCTTTCAATCACTCATGCATAAAATATGCATTATCTGAGTAGCATCACATGAAAGAGGGGACTCTAAGCTTTCCAAATATGTATCATTCATTAATTATAGTTGTGATTAAGTTATGACAGAACATCGATACTTCTCGGTTTCGTTTTTTCTGGGACGCACTGTATATGCTCTGAGTTCCTATATTTTTGATGCTCTTTCGGAAAATGAAGAAAAAATTGAGAAATTCTAAAAAATAGTTTTGTTATGACATCACAGCTTCGGTACTCTATGGCTACATTTCTATTCGAATATTGTAATCACTTCACAGTTAAATGCTCTTATTATATACAAATCGTTGAAAGTTCTTAGTCACAAAATGCTTACAATTTTAATACAATCAAAATCAGTAATTTATTTTCAACATGTTTATTTTTCATCATGTTTGTCATGGTTTCATGTTTCTTTCATATTCTATTTTACATATTTACTTTCAGTTTCATTTATTTCTCCTCAAGAGATCAACAGATACAAAAACATATATAAGCAGACAAATGTATGATAATACATAAGAGGAATTATAAAAAGTGAGGAAGGCAGTGGCCAAAAAGGAAACAAACCTTGTAAGAGGCCAACCCTTTAAGAAAACAAGATATACAATATGTAACATAAAATACATCAAAAAGGAACACAAACTAAGATAAGAAATGAAGTAACTAACCTAATGAACAAACACAAGAGCCCAATACTGAATCTAATATCTAGATAATAAAACTGCTTTATATTTACTTCTAAAAAAAGATACTGAGGAGCTATTTTGAATGTTAAAGGGAACTGACTTCCAAATTCACTGGACCCTGGTAAAATAAGCTATTTTTAAAAAGGGAGGTATTGCACTTTGGGCTGTGGATATATCGAGAATTTCTTGTGAAATAATTATGCACAGATGTTTTTAACCGGAAATATCTCAATAACGAATTTGGCAACAGATTTTGTTTATAAGAAAACGTAAACTAGGCTATATTCAGTTTTAATAAGTCCATAATATTGAACAGTTTTCAAGGAGGAAAATAAGGGTCCAGAGTGAGAAAGGTAAGGTGAGCGAGTTATAATTATCATTGCCTTTTTTTGTAAACGAAATATTCTATTAATATGTATTTGGAAAGTATGACCCCAGGCTATATTACAGTAATTTAAGTACGGTAAAATCAAAATATTATACAATATAAGAAGAATTCTCTATGAAGTTTATATATAATTTCAATGTTTTGGCAATCTTATTGCAGACGGCACCAGCATGTTCATTTCATGTTAACCTATTATCAACAGTGACACCTAGAAAGATAGCAAATTCAACTTCAATGACAGGCATGTCATTTAAATAGACATCAACTTTGAAAGACGCTTTATTTTTGTTCGTAAAAACCATAAAATGTTATTTCCTAACATGTATAGTTAATTTATTGACAATGAGCCACTTAAATACATATTTCAGTTCATTATTAAAAACATTTTGTTATGTATCGATATTATGGTGAGACATGAACAAGCTGGTGTCATCTGCACACAAAATGCAATTCAACATTTTAGAAATATTGCCCAAGTCCTTTTTTGTAAATTATAAACAAGAGCGGGATCAAGATCGAACCTTGATCTTTATTTGAAGCCACTATCTTTTGGCAAGATATTAACCTCCACTTGCTACCCTCCACCCATGTGTAAATGGTTACCCAGTAAGATGCGACCGTCATTGTTGGTCAAACAGTTTTCGAGCGTCAAGTAACACCTGACTGGAATGTAAATTATTTCCAAATCGAGATTCAAACCTTTGTTGCTTGTGATCCTGAAGGTGATACTAAAAAAATGAGGTGCCGTATGAAAGATCATGTTTATCTCCATATTTCGAAAGGTGCATCATTACATGTAGATCTAGGCCCACAATCGAGATCGGCGGTCATCTGCGTTGTGTGCAAATGTAGCCATCAAATTTATCGCACAAAAACTGTATGGTAGCCGCGCTCCGCCCAAACTAAGTTTTAACATGTAAACCAATGGGGATCGCAACTATAGGTTTTCCCGCCCAACTTCGTAAACTTAGCATCCGAATTAACGTTACCTTCATTCAAGTTCGTGCGAAATTGAATGACTATGTAGATCAACAATCAAAAAGCTAATAGCGTCATTCAATTTAATTTAGTAGCATGCGATTTCATACTCTTGTCACGGAGACGTGCAAAACGAGCATTCAATTTAGAAAAGCGTGCAAAGAACATTCAAATTCGCGCCGGGCAGACGGTGGTATGTATTCGTGCTTTCAAGTTCGTGATAAAGCATACATATGTGACATTTTTGCATTGCTTTTCATTTGATGTTAATTTGTCACTTCATATACTTCTGTTTGAATAATTTATGCAAAGTTTACTTGGAGGAATGACATGCGTATTCGTTTGTAGATATCTGTCATTACACAGGTATAACTGTCCCCAGAGAAGGTGCACAGTTTGTGACTTCTCTTCTAAGCACAATCTATAATTATATAAAAAGATCCTGGACAGAGGTAGAGTTCAGCTTTAATAGACATGGACATGATGGAAACAAAATACGATGATGAATAAAGAAAAATATGTTAAAAGAAAAGATAGAAAGATCACCTACTCAATCAAGATTGATCAAAACAAACCATTTAAAAAATAACCTCAAAGACATGTATAATGACAAATATGAAGATATGAATAAAGAGATGTTTCAACAAAAATAAAGAATGTCGAAAGAAAGAGAAAACATAAAATGCAATATAAATATATCAGACAAATAAGAAGATGGTATTTAATGAATTTGATATGAAGGTACATGACATAAAAATACAGGCCAAGTTCGATTTTGGAGAACGTAGGTCAAAGGTCAAAGGTCATAGCTCATTAAATATGCGAATCTGGTTTTCGATCCATAACTTTAGTATTGTTTGACGGATTTTAATGAAATTTGATATGAAGGTTCATGGTATCAAAACACAGCCTAAGTTCGATTTCGGAGTATGTAGGTCAAATGTTATAGCTCATTAAATATGCGAATCTGGTTTCCATTTGATAACTTCAGTAATGTTTGACGAATTTTAATTTTAATGTTTATTTTAGTACATCGTATTATTTCAAAAGGGTGGTCTCATTTCAAGTCAATTTCTACAATAAATTTTAAAAAAGGAATTCAAAACATAAATACTAAGGTAAAAATATACATGGCATTTGCAATAATTCAACTCAAATTGATATTAATAAGAAAAAGGAAAAAAAGATTGAATATAGGTAACATAAAAACACACATTAACAACTATAAGAAAAAGCTCACTAATGATTGACAGATGATGTTTGTTTGGTTTTATTTCTGCGTTATTGGTCGCTAGAAGAAGTCCAATAAAGGTACCGGTAAAGCATTATTAAGCTTTGACATTGTGTTTTTACAGACGCGTATCAATCAAATATGAATCATATGTCTGGGTTAACGTCAATTTTTGTTTCTTGTCTGTGTTCAAGGGGGGGGGGGGTGTTGAGTTACAAAAGAATACTGGGCACTTACCCTCCTCGTTGAGAATAAAAAAGATTTTTAAAATGGGACAACCCCCCCCCCCCCCCCCCCCCCCCCTCTTGAGCACAAAAAAGAAAGAAGAACAAAAAAAATCGGGGACAAAAAAAAAATGAGTGCTCACTAAGGGTCGAGAAAGAAGGCTGGATTCCCTTAAATGTATACAATTTAATCGTATTTATCTTACAATTCAATTCTATTCAATTCAATTCGATTCGATTTAATTCAATTCAATTCAAAGTTTTAATATTCAATACTTTTTGTCATGATTATGAAAAAATAATAAACAAAGTTCATGAAAAACGTTTATAATTTATTTAGTATAGTAAAAAAAAAAAAAAAAAAAAAAAAAAAAAAAATCGAATTTCAGTGGACCATTTGGCATTCAAATGTTGTATTCCCCCCATAACCACATAAAAGCAATGACAATTTCTTGAATTATAAAAATCATCATGAAGAAACCGCGCCTATGTCTCACAAGACAATAGGCCTACATGGCGCCTTGTGGAGAAAAATACACGATGATAAAAAATAATTGTTGAAAGATATTTTCATATGTATTATCAGTTTAATGAAGTATAATATACATAACTGCGAGAATATACAACACTTTTAGTACGCCATCAGTTATAACTGTTTAGTGTAGTACTCTGTACGCCAATTTTGAAAAAATAAAGCCTTTTGGTGCACATCTGACATTATTTTCTTGTATACATGTGCAAATCGGCGTATTGCTGCAATACAATCTGTCTTAAAAACTATGATTTTATTCACAATCATCAAGATAAGTTATATTTTACATTTTTTATATCCATGTGTTTATAACTTTTACCCAAGACAAGACATGTTTGACACCGTCTGAGCAATTTGTTATTACATAAAATCTAATCAAATCGTATGTTACTATCTAGTAACCGGATCTACTTGGAACATGCAGTAATTTCTGTAGTCTGTTTTCTGGATAACATCTGCTTGTTGCTTACCTCAATTTCATCTACTAGCTGGTTGTATTCAACTACGTGTATTATGCCAGTGTGCTCTGCTGTGCCGAATTACTAGAAATATAACTATTCCCAAATGGATGAGCATCGTATGGGCAACCAGAACTTGTCTAACTTTGTCTTTATCTTTTTCTTTTCCTCATAGTCGCCTTTTTTGTTGCCTTCGTTACATATTTATATTGTGATAGCGAAGCGCACTCAACAATGATTAAGGAAACTAACAACATAATTAAATCTTTGAATAACTACCATATCCTCAATCTCAGACTACTTAAATGAATAGTTATTTGAATGTCATGATTCAAAATACATAAAACTATAGACCATTTTGAAGAAGAAAACAAAATCGAGTATGTACAAAATATTAGAAAGCCTACAACGACAACTATAAAAGTGGTGGATCATGTTCTTTATGTATGATGCAGAAGATGACAGGAATTTTGATATATTCCATTTTTTCTTTATCTCGTATGTTGTCTCAACTCAGTCACATCAACGATATCAATACCAAACCAATACAGACCAATCAAAATTTTCAATCATATTATTCCCAATGGCCCAAAATAGGTCGGTTTGTCCACGGACCTAGTAAGAAGGTCCGTGTCGTTGTGATCGAATTCAGTGCCACCGTGTAATACAGATACGATTTTATACAATTCATTTATTCATCATGATACAAATTATTTTGCAACTGACCCAACGTTACAATTCATCAACCAGTTTTGAATACTTTTCTTTGACTAAGAAATGAGATTTATATTATGTCAATGTCCGTATACGAGACTGTTAAATGTTTATTCTGGTATTTTATGAAATCCATGCCCTTTCATCTTTATTAGCATCATGAGCCGTTCTTTTAGATGCTCTCTTTTCCTGTACTTCGGGAGATGGAGCACGATGAAACCACTGCATGTATTCACTTCAGGGCACATGTCCTTTGGGGGTTTTCCCCTACAATCTTTGTCTCCTCCCATGGGCCGCATCCTAGGTCTAACCTCCTGGATTCCACCAATGGGGACATGGTCTGCACCCGTCATGACTCCTGAAAAACAATTCGCATAGAAGATTAATAATCGGTTAAATGTCCATTTTTGTTTTCTTCTTATATCAAGGTTCATAAATCAAAAAGTCTGTTACTCTGAAGGTTGACAATTCAGAAGTTCGTATTTCGGAAAATGAAATAGGGTTCATAATTTCCATGAATTTAAACGTTTCTAATTCCGAAAATGACATAGAGCCCTGTATAATTTGTTAAGAATTATGAACTTTCGGAGAATGAACCCTATATGATATGGGAATTTGTTTCTTCTTCTGAATTTCAAACCTTTCATTACTTTTGGAAAAAAGAGTGCCTTCCGACATAATCAAAGGTAGTTGGTGGATCATGAAAGCAATGTGCCCTGAAACATGCAGATCGAAATACATGACTAGATTATTATCATCTTGTCACAGTGACACTATCAGTGTCTTGAAAGTAATACCATGCGTGTCAAAATAACAAAAAAGATGCCAAAGCAGCACAATATTTTGTTTTGTCACAGTATGTTTTAAAAGGGATTATCAATGTCATACGTTCAAACACGACGAAGTGACTGATCGTCTTTATATTATCTATTTTTCATACAGCACTGTGCTATAGATACGTCTATTTATATACAGTTAGGCCTTTGTCGGTCAACGATCACCAGTGAAGATTTGACTTACTCAGAAAGTCTCTTTTGTCATCCTCAGTGAGATCACCATGGAACACTGACCAAAACATCTTGACCACGCGATGGTTTGCTGTGTAGCCTTTCTCATCATAACCAAAGCTCTGTGCAGAGAAGAGCAAATTACGAAAGTGAAAATGAACAACAGCAACAACAAAGAAAAGATAATTGATCTGTGCCACAAAATTAAACACAATTTCAAATTTATTTCCCAAGAAACAAATTTAAAGTATACAGCGTGTATTATCTTTGTTTTATCTTCTTGAAATAAATTATCTTCTATTAAATCTAAAAGCACCTACCAACTTTGCATTATGTAAACAAAAATCACGATATTTTGTGTATTTTGTGCAACCAGGCTGTCCGAAGTACATTCATTTTTGTGTACATTTTTTTTTTTTTTTTTTGGTAGTACGTTGATGAGAGAAAATAGGAAAAAAGGAGTGTTGAAGAATGTTGAAGAAGAGGAGCTCACTTCTTGAAAGGCCTTCCAATCATATTCCCCTCCTTGGAATAATGACATCAGCTCTTGTGGAGCGAAACGTTGTTGAAGACCGACACGAACGAACATGCTCCGAAAACTCTTACTGAATACCTTGAACTGGGAGGATGCTGTGTAGTGCCTGGCGTAAAGCTTAATGTACTCTCGACTGGAATTCGAAAAATAAAAGAAATATTTCCATTGAAAGCCAACAAGACTTCAGGATTCACTTCATTTTCAGGTTTTGGTTGGAAACGAGAGTAAAGATAACACAGCCTTTATTAATAAGCATCTCTTTTATTGTTCAAAATTACTTCTCAGGATACCATAATCAATATAGGGGTGGAAATCTCGAAATCGAGTGCTTAATTTAATACAAGAAACGCACTTTTTAACTGTTAAGCTATAAACTCCAAATGTAATGTGACATTTGTTTTGAAATGATGTTTTGCGTTAGTATGAAATCTATAATCTGATAACTCTAGAACTAGTATTCAGAAAGGAATTTAATGTAGATAGTGTGTCATAAACAATATAGGTATGTTTTTTTAATTACATTCCAAGACAAAGTGAACCACGATTGATCTACTTCCACGACCACATCGACATGTCCAATGTAGAAGTTTTAAAACACACAACGGTATAAATCTTTCTGACGGGGTCGTACTACACTTACACATTTGCAGTGGTCACGACCTCGTCTTTGCCTCCTGGTTTCAGTTCGATCTCCGGTTCGTTCACTGTAAATCTGTAGTCGGAAAGGTCATCGTCACTCGCCTTTAGCAATGTTTGCATGCTCTTCGCCATCACGGGATCTAGTAGTTGCAGATCATTGAAACTGGATGGGCTGAATATTGTTAAAATAGAGTCGTATTATTTCTCTAGTCACCTGTTGCAAACAGCTACAGTTAATAACTAAATTAAACCAAGTTTTGTAATTGTTTAAGTAAAAAATAAAAACTTTTTGTCACAAATTATGTTTCTTAGGAATGTGATATCAAAGCTTACATCTAAAAGTATTCAACAAAGGCCCTAATTGAACCAGAACATTAAATTTGAAAGAGGTATGAATAATTTAGTTGTTAACTCTAAATAATGAGCATTGCATCCTCAAATATGATTTGAAATGTATATGAGATGGATAACTCTCTTTTCTCTCTCTGACTTTCTATTCTCTTCGCTATCTCTCTCAGGCGGGGATCCAGGGGGGGGGCGAGCGGGCCTTGCCCCCCCCCCCCGCAAAAAAAAAAAAAAAAAAGAGAAGAAAGGAAAAGAAGGGAAAGGGAAAGAGGAGAGAAAGGGAAAGAGAGAAGAGGTAGAAGAAAAGAAAAGGGGGAAGAAGGAGATCAGGAGGGGGGGGGGGGCGAAAGGGCCTTGCCTCCCAGGCTGTTGCCCCCCCCCAATCAAAAAAATAAGAGAGAAGGAAGGAAAGGGAAAGAAAAAAAGGAAAAGGGGAGATACTGGCGCACTGATAGGGGGTAGGGGGCTTGGGGGAAATCAAATTTAAACGTGGTTTATTTCTAATTCCATAACTGTAGATTACAAATAATGCTGAAATGACATAATTTCCGAGATTTTTTCCTCACTTTTTAGTAAATCATACGTTTTTATGTGACAAATTCCTAAATTTACAGCCAGGCAAGAATTCAGACAAGGATTAAGAGTAGAGAACGGTACAATACATCGTCTTCTTTCTCTAATGATTTAATAAAACGTCAAAGCTTCCGCGCTTCGCGCATGGGGGGGGGGGGTGGGGAACTGAATTCAGACAAGGATTAAGAGTCGAGAACGGTACAGCGAATCGTCTTCTTTCTCTCACAATCTTATGAAACGTCGAGAAAAAAAACTGAATTCAGACGAGAATTATTTTCGAGAACGGTACAACGAATCGTATTCTTTCTCTAATGATTTTAATGAAACCTAAAAGCTTCTGCGCTTTGCGCGGGAAGGGGGGGGGGGGGAAACTAAATTCAGACGAGGATTATTTTCGAGAACGGTACAACGAATCGTCTTGTTTCTCTAATGATTTTAATGAAACTTAAAAGCTTCCGCGCTTCGCGCGGAAGGGGGTGGGAACTAAATTCAGACGAAAATTATTTTCGAGAACGGTACAACGAATCGTCTTCTTTCTCTGATGATTTTAAAGAAACTTAAAGCTTCCGAGAACGGTGCAACGAATCGTATTCTTTCTCTAATGATTTTAATGAAACCTAAAAGCTTCCGCGCTTTTAGACAAGGATTAAGAGTCGAGAACGGTGCAACGAATCGTCTTGTTTCTCTAATGATTTAATGAAACTTGAAAGCTTCCGCGCTTCGCGCGGGAGGAGGGAGCCTGAATTCAGACGAGGATTAAGAGTCGAGAACTCTACAACGAATGTCTTGTTTCTCTAATGATTTAATGAAACGTAAAAGCTTCCGCGCTTCGCGCAGGAGGGGAGGGAACTGAATTTAGACGAGGATTATTTTCGAAAACGGTACAACGAAACGTCTTCTTTCTCTAATAATTCAATGAAACGTCAAGAGGGAGGGGGGACTCGCCCCTCCCTGCACCCACCCCCTCCCCGCATTACGTCACTGCTGGTCACCATTACGTACCAATATTTGGCTCGCATAATTTCAAATTTGGGCCTCCCCCCTAAAAAATCCTGGATCCGCGCCTGATCTCTCTATCTATCTATCTATCTCGCGCGCACCCTCCCTCACCCTCTCTCTCTCTCTCTTTCTCTTCCACATTCTCCCTTTCTCTATTAATTAACTAACTCTTACATTCAATGTATTCCAGATCCATTTATTTATAATATTATGCATGTGTAATAATTCTTTGGTATGTTCTATCCAAGAGCTTGTGGAGTTTGACATCGAGCTATCTGTCCAACAAACTCCGTATACAAGTCGGGAAAGCCCGATCTCGTGTTAGTTCGCGAGGACGTACAATCATTTTGAAATGTTTTAACAAAATGTATCAATGAGCTTTCCAGTTCAAGAATACAAATGAAAATGATACAAGTTGGCAACAAAATTTTCAAAAGAATGAAGGACTTTGTACCCCCTGGCCCCCAAATAATAGAGACACATAATTTCTTTGTCTTTCTTCGATTAAATTAAATATTGTTGATTAGGTGTGTACCTTTTTCCAAGCAGTTTCTTGTAGAAAAGAAGAGGAAACGGCATCGTGACGATGACCTTATTGTAGAACATCAGAGCGAACAGCTTCCCAACTGATCGCAATTTGTCCAGGTCCTTAGAATCCTATGATAAGTTTTAAATACAGAAGAATACAAACTTTAATTGCACGTTGTTTGATCCGAATGAATGTGCACACTATTTCCATGATCAGTACAAATATTCCTGCACGAAATTCAAACTGACAAGGCATATTTTTCTTGGCCAACAAACTTTATGTAAATGGGGGTGGTGCAAAATATAGATCTGTACTCATGGTAATAATATAGTTTGTGAATTTCTGTTTATAAAGTCAATATATTGATCCCGTTTGGACACTAGCCTGCCTGAGTCTCGAACCTACACACTGAACACTGGACCACATGTCTTAATTACTCATTGTCGAATAATCAGATTAAAAAAACAAAAAATTCAAAAATGGACGACGGTGTCGACAGATTTTCAAAAGTAACTGTGCATGGGGGTAAGCAAGAAGGTTTTTTTTATATTGGGGGGGGGGGTTAAAATAGGCACTTTCAGCGCATTGGCATTGTAGATTAAAGGGATAGTTGAGTTCTGTTTTCAGACCGCAAATGCCTTCATAGTGCATGGTTATTGCTCTTATTCTTATCTATGACATTTGTAGTGCCTTTTTAGAACCTAAAATTGCTAAGAAGGTAATTTTAGACCCCAAAATGTGTGAAATTTAGCCAATACGATCATACCAATTCAGCTCCACTTTAAAAAAAACACGGTGACCGTTAATTAATTATTTAATTAAAAATAACAATACATGAGCCGGCTAGTTGTGGGTAATATAAGCAACACGAAAATGCCAACAAAAAAACAACATCGGCATTGGCTGAAATGCGACGTAAAAAGCGTTATTTTGTTTTTTTCAACGGTTTTTTTCAAATTTTTCAAAATATCTAATGTTTGTGGTGGTACGAAAGTATTAGAAATCGTTATATTTCAGCCGTCTCTGAACCGATTTTGATCAAACAAAGATGATTTTGTCATTTAAATATTATGTTCTTTCAAATTTGACACTCAGTTTTTCATTATCTCACAAAAAAAAATATTTTGTGTAGCGCCCTCTGCAACAGAACTCAACTACCCCTTTAATCAAGCAAAACATTTGAATGTACATGTGGAATTTTCTATACAGCAAAATATGTACTTTAAAGAGAAAGATTTAGAGAGTGGAGGGGGGAGGATACTTTCGTGTTCCCCTTTGACGCCAGTAATATCTATAATCATCTTGCATTCACACTAGATTGAGATTAGTGATAATTTCCGAGATGGAAATTTGATTTCGATAATGACCTTGTTAAACCACAATGTCGTACACGAAGGAGAATCGTTGAGTTTCTTGAAGATGGAATGCTTCTCAACATTAAACAGCTCTTCGAACAGTCGGGAAAAGAATTCCTTTACGAGAAATGTAAAAGAAAATACACGTTTCAAACAAATCAAAATAAAATAAAACAAAACAAAACCCCAAATCATATAAATATCGAAGGTCAGAAACAGCTAATACGGTACGGTCCAGTATAGATTGCAAAATCGAAATCGAAATATCTTAAAGTTAATTCAGGATCATCAACACGAATCTAATAAAGAAAAGGCAATATAACTAATTTGAAAGTACAAAGAGGGGTTCGGCAGAAGTTGCTTTAAGTTGCTTTAAGTCCTGTTAAGTTTAATCAAATACGAGGAAACCGGTTATATACCGGCTTGTAATTCTTTTGACCATCATATTTTATAATATTATCCGGCTTTAGTAAATAATTGAGGCATTTACAGCGTTGTTTCCTTCTCCAAAGCCTACATTCACAGCGATTGAAAGAATTAGTTCAGACGACGTCGAAAACTTTGGCATAAGTCATTGAAATTAAGCATGTCTGCATTTTCTCTTTGAAGATATGTTCACACGATCGCAAATATTTTCGAAAATTAACTCTAGGTCAATTTCAATACCCTATTGCATTTCCAATATAAATAATTTTCAGATTACGTAATACGTCATCATCATGTTTACACATAGATAGGTGACGCACAAAGTTATTGAAATTGCTTTCGGTTGATTTTACGAAAGTAATTGCGATCGTGTGAAAGGGTGTTCATATTTACCTTCATGGGGCCACCAGCATTTACACCCAAAGACACGTTATCCTTGAAATGGACTTCGAACGGGAGCATGAGAGACGTTTCATCTTGACCTTTTACCGCCGAGATAGCCGATTCAACAACCTTCTCTTTGTCGTCGTCAATTTCGAATCGGAGACGTAAGAAAATGGTTTTCTGTAACGTTTTTTACAAAGCAAACAAATATCGGCAATAGTTAATCCATTCACTCAAGCGATTTAGGAAGCCTATAATGTTTCAACAACACACACACACAAATGGAGAAAAAAGTTATCTGAAAATGAAATGCACTAAAACGACATTTTTAAGTGGTGAATAACGAAAACTATTCAAAAAGATAAAGCTCTTGCTACGTTCGGACTTTGGTTTGATGAAACAAAAAATAATTAATGCTAAATACATTACTCATTGCCGATAAAGTATCGAAAATAATATCGCTACTTATATATACATGTTTAGCGTTCCTGCCCGCTTCCTTTTTGGGGGCCGCCTCCTATTTTTATTTTATTTTTATTTATTTTTTTAATAAAAATAAATAAATCAGTACCTATTTAGAAGGGATGGGAAGGGGGCAGAAAAAAAGAAGAAAAACACTGCTAAAATGGCTCTATTTCTGATTAAAAAAAAATTATATAAAAATGTCGGCGGCCATCTTGAAAATAGCCCGACTGTCAGGGAAAATGTACCGAACGGCCATTTTGGAAAAAAAAGAAGAAAAAAAAAAGGGCCTCCTCCTTCCTATTTTTCAAAAAAGCAGGACGCCAAACATGTTTTTTTTTTCATTTGGCCTTAAAAATCATTACTTACATGTCCTACATGTATAAGTGACATTCTTTACTACGCCTATATACAGTGCGTCCCAGAAAAAACGAAACCGAGAACTGTCGATGTTTTATCATAACTTAATCACAATAATAATTAATAATTAACACATATTTGGAAAGCTTAGATCCTCTTCTTTCATTTGATGCACCTCATATAATGCATATGTCACGCATGAGTGATTAAAAGCAATTTGTAGAGAGGAAACCAAAAAGTCATTTGGCGGGCGGTATCTGGAGTTTAAAGGGAAAATCACATTTCTAGAAAGTTCAATTTCTCCCCTTTCATAAGACACCTCAATCAGGAAAAATGAGCCAGGAATAACAAAGTTCCGTTTGTTTAAAGTAATGCTTGCATTTCCATAATTTGACCAAACGGGTTCATTTTTACTGGCTGCCTGCCGTTGCAACGAACAGAGTTGACAAAAGACTTAACTCCGTTTCGTTGTAGATCAGCCATGCACAAAGAAGACGAAAGACCTGATGCATGGGTGATCTTCAACGAAACGGAGTTAAGTCTTTCAAGAAATAAAATTGAAACTGAAATTGCCAACTCCTCTTTAACTCGCCTTTTCATAAAGACATATTAAATAAATTAGTTCATGCATGGTTTATACGAGAAGTAGAATGATAAAGATAGTAACCGTTGTATGACTTTTTTGTTTTTATTCACTCAATCTAGTTTTCATTTATGGAGAAATCTAGAAGACATTTACTGCTTTCACGACTAGACCATGTCATTGATGTCAATGAAGAGAACCTCAAACATACCTGACGTGCATAGTCAAAGTCCATACACAGCATTTTCCACTTCAGAGGTACATCCAGTAGAAATGGCATGTGAGCTAATGAAGAGGGACCTTGAATAGACTTAAAAAACAAAGGCAATACACTTCAATTACTTAAGCGGACAAGACGAGAAAAACTCAACGACGGGAGTCAATAATGATCTAAAATCCATGGGCGAGATTCCCCCCTCCCCCCCCCCCCCCCGGCTATGAGATAGCCGAAATTACGGGGCCTGTTTTTGGTTCAAAATCCTCATGAACCTATCATTATAAGTTTTTGTATAAGAATCTAGAATGAATGATACATTTTCAAATAGATCTTGATACAGATTTAATTCATTGTCGATAATAATTATGTTTATATCACGTAGTATACTACATTTTTTTAAGCATGTGTTTGTCTTCTTTTTCAAAATAAAAGAGGTGAAAATGATCTTTGTTTATTATGAGATATTGAGTAGTATGATTACTTTATAGCCTTCACCCTGTACACGATACCTTATTCATTTGTTTTTGTTTTCTTCTTTTCATAATCAGTACCTATTTGGGAGGGATGGGAAGGGGGCATCCAACTGAAATTTACCGACATAATTTATATGAAATTAATTGAAATTCTTAACAGTTTTAATGAACAATTTGTAGTCAATTGTAGATATAGCAAAAAAAACATGGATAAAACCACTGGTGGCGCTAATGACAACAGTATCTGTATTGTAATATCGTCATCGAAGTGTATTTATGTATTTATTTATTTCTAATCTTTTGTCAGGGTAGCCCACTCATTCACCAATAAGTAGTGGTCTTCCATGGGGCCCTGAATAAACATGAACATATTTACATCAAAAAGCATAACGTTTATACAGAACATTTAAATAAAATTCCATGATAGTACATTTAGAAAGATATGACACAAAATGAAAAAGTGTATGAAAAATGAGAAGCATAAGACAATAGATACCCGGAGAGAGAGTTGCAAATGCTGTTGATGAAGCTTAAGGATATGATTCTCGATCTTCCTGTTTGTTTCTTCATCTCCTGGTTGAAGGATGTAAAACTGCTTGACTGGAACCTTGTACCCATGCGATTCATTGATCTGTATGTGAAATGATCCATCAACTTGTTTCAATCTCATTGCATCATATTTATAGTGAGACAATATTACATTGAGCAGGTCCACAGAGACGTATTTATAGGGAAATCCCCGCTTGATAGCAAACTACTCTCGAGGAAAGCCGAAAAATAAGAGAAGTATATGACTGGTGAGATTTGGAATGAAATCGGACAAATATGACACATTCATTTTTTTTAAAGTTGTAAATACTACAAGCATGCGCTCTTCAAATTGGCTAAATCGGTAATGTCTCGAGGATGTATGGTGGACATCTTTCCCTGTTGTTCAAACACAAAATGACTAAATTTTCACGTTTTTAAAAATGTATGATTCAGGAGGGTCTATCCTCTATAATAATATGCTATACATAATATATTTTGAGTAGTGTCCCAAGCCGGGAAGAAGGCACCAAGGAGAAAAACAGATATTATTGATATTTTTTGTACACGACAAGCGGGAGAGTTGTCCGTGAACACGTCACAATCCACTGACTAGACTGCCGATTGGAGATACGCATAGACTTAGCTATCTCATATTTCAAACATTCATAATTTCCCTATTATTGGTCCGATTTATTTCAAATTTTCGCCATTCTACTTTCTTATTTTTCTTCTTATACATACAAATGATCTTATTACAAAAAGAAAAAAAATCCCCTTAATTTTACAAATAGAGACTCCATATAATGAGTGCTACATTTTGCACTGGATGTGCAACAATCACTAAACCTCTAGAGGGTAAAAGTAAAGGTTGCTGACCGGAAGAGTTGAAAGGTAATTTTTTTAAACCGATCCCCAAGAGTATGCCTCAGATTATCACTTTGCTACTTTGTTACGATCTGTACATGTCTACATCACTATGCATTTCATACCTATGAATATTCAAATTACGATAGTACGTCACATGAAAACAACCATGAAGTCAGACGTGCAGAACGATCAATAACTATTTTAAATTAGAGGTGTTGTGGACGAGTGGATATGTCACCGGACTGTGGATCACAAGGTCCGCGGTTCAAGTCCCATCGCGGCACTAATGTCCTTTGGCAAGACATTGATCTACATTTGCTACTCTCCACCCAGGTGTTAAATGGGTACCCGGTAGGATGCGAAAGCTAATGTGCTTAGATTAGCAAGTGTGCGCTTGTAAAAATGACGCCTGGCTGGAATGCTCCCCAGGGAGTGGAGAATGTGCATACATTGTGTGCGGGTAAGCCTGAATCCAATGACCGGGGTAATAATATATATCTGTAAAGCGCTTTGATAGGGCCTTCGGTCCGGAAAAGCGCTACAAAAGAACTAGCTATTATTATTATTATTATTAAATTGAAAATTAAATCATTTCCAATTCCCAAACATATACTAACCTGTCTCAAGAGTCCCAATACCGCTAAGTAGTTGATATCAAGTGGTTTCGACGCAGTGTTGTCCAGATAATCCTTCAGGTCATTCCTGAATGCCTGTACGTAGACCTTAATCACTCTGGCTAAAAGATCCGAGTCTTTATTCCACCAACGAACTGGCAAGAGAAAATAAAGTAGTTTGTCTAATGGTCCAATGTTCTACGTTATCAAGATGCTTTCTATGCTTCTAATCAGTCTAAAAACAACAAGTTGTAGGCAATAATTAAATAAGTTTTTGTTTAATTCACGACAGTTGTAAATTTAAAGAAAACTCATAACGAATTTTCGTTAAGTAATGACTCCCAGATAATTGCAAATAGTAGACCCCTATTAACTAAATATTCGTAATTGACCGTAATAATGTAACGTTATAAAATCGAGACGTTTGAGCGACACTGGGTCTGATGCCCTGGCCTGAGAGAATAACAGGGAACATTATGCTTCAAGCCACTTTTGATATGTTTTTACCAAGCACATCGATGTTGCTCTTCGCAGTTGCTTGCATCCAGATCAAGATTAGTGCCATTTCTCTGATGATACAATCACCCCACTTTGTATCCGGCCTTTCAAAGGCTGGACACTCGAGTAGGATCGGAACTACTCGGAGAAGATCGGGTTCGATTTCATCCTTGCGTAATTCTGAACCCATGTCCCTCACCAGGTACTCGAAGATAACTTTTGCTACCTGCATTAAACATGAGCCAAACGATAAGCAAAGATGAGATGAAGAGTTTTAAAAGAAGGGACAATATGCAGAGAGGTGTAGACACAGAGTTTGGCCAACCCAATTCGAGTTGGGCAAACTCTGTGCATAGAACGGCTCTGTGGGATGGAGTAGAGAGGAGTCTCTTGTGCATTAGGAATGCTTGATTCAATCAGTATACTATAATTATGGTAGAGTATTAAATTGAATTAAAAATGATTTATTAAAAATCATACAAAACAGCCCGAAAGCTGAATTGCATATCGATTCACAATAAAATAGCAGTAAAATTTGAACAGAGTTGATAAAAGACTTAACTCCATTTCTTTGACAATCAGCCGTAGACGAAAGACTTCATGCATGGCTGATTGTCAACGAAACGGAGTTAAGTCTGTTGTCAATTCTGCATGTTGTTATGGCAGGCACACAGTGAAAACGAATTCGTTTGATACAATTATGGAAATGCAAGCACTACTTTAAACAAACAGAACTTTGTCATTCCTTGCTCATTTTTCATGATTGAGGTGTCATATGAAAGGGCAGAAACTCAACTTTCTAGAAATGTGATTTTCTGTTAGAAATTCAGATATCGTCCGCCAAATGACTTTTTGTTTTCCTCTCTTCAAATTGATTTCAATTACTCATGCGGGAAATATGCATCATAATGAGTTGCATCAAATGAAAGAGGAGGATCTAAGCTTTCCAAATATGTGTCATTTATCAATTATAATTGTGATTAAGTTATGATAAAACATCGATAATTCTCGGTTTCGTTTTATCTGGGACGCACTGTATAGTGCGATGAAAATGAGAGAGAAAAATAAAATTTGAACAGGACCTACATTCAATACATTATAACGACAGAAAGTAACTTACATGTAGACATGGATTGAATGGAATATTTAAATTGCCAAAATGAAAGGAGACACATAATTATTTAACTCTTTTTAAATGAAAAGAGGGCGAGCAGCGGAGAATAAATCGAGTACAAAAATGATCAGTAACATGTAAAATGTTAACATGACGGTTAACAAAATATTACAATCGATATTTGGCGGTTAGAGGGGGAAAAGGGAGTGAGGAAAGAAGAGAGAAAGAGACACTGATAATCAGAGAGAGAGAGAGAGAGGGAGAGGGGTAAAGGGAGTGAGGAAAGAAGAGAGAAAGAGACACTGATAATCAGAGAGAGAGAGAGAGGGAGAGGGGTAAAGGGAGTGAGGAAAGAAGAGAGAAAGAGACACTGATAATCAGAGAGAGAGAGAGAGAGAGAGAGAGACAGACAGACAGAGAGAGAGAGCGAAATAGAAAGTTTTAACAATACACTTAATATTATGGAGGGTCCACAACTGGCATTTATGTGCGAGGTCATGTACGCGTAACGCATGTCACAAAATACAAAGATGACTCCTATTAGATTTATGCACAAAATTACTCGAAGTGTCGATTTTGTTCGTGATTCACCAGGGGGGGGGGGGGGGGGGAGGGCATATTAAGAAATAAAAGCATATCGCCCATAACAAATTAAGAATATAATTATGGCTATCCCATCATGAATTCGAAAATGGAATTCTTATATTTTGTGTAGACATATTTGACAGTTCTCCTTGTTGAGGCCTTCGCATTGCACATCAGAAACAAACTAAAAGTGTTGTCACGTACCTGTTCTAAGAGTTGAATGTTGTCTTTGAGCAGGAGAAAGGTTTCCCTCAGTGAGTCCATTTTCAAGCCCGCATATTGGTCTCTTCAAATACAAAAAACATGTAGATAACAATACTTTGAATAATATATATAGATAGACCTACAGAAAATAATGATGTGGTATAATACTGTTGATTTTTAACATTCATGCGGGGGCTATAAGCTTAACGTATACTGTGTATGATTAGCATTTTTAAGATAACATTCCCATTACATTTGACAATATTCAAACAAATCTGTATAAACTGTAAACCAATACAAGTATTCAATGTCGTTTGTATCGAATCATATATAAAAAGGTAAAACTCTTCGAATGTTTCACAATTATGGTAAATGGAAGACTCCTTTTATGTCATCGATATGAATCCTCTCTGGGGTATGTATACACATTACTTTGTTTGCCGCGGTAAACTTTAACATTAATAATAATAATATTACCAAGGGAGGAGTCATCAGCTTCAGTGATGTTCTTCATGAAGGCCCTGCAATTATTATAACCCCATCAATTAACAGGTACCCACTTACACCTAGGTGAAGAGTGGCAAAAGTAGATAAAAGTCTTGTCAAAAGATGTAAGTGCTTGGCTGAGATTCGAACCCTCAACTCTTATATTGAGAGTCAAGTGAATGAACCACTATACCACGATACCATCACATTTGATATGTGAAATGTGATGGCGGATCCAGGGGGAGCATGGGGAACCCCCTCCCCGTATAAACCTGATGCATTTTCCTTTCTTTTCTTTTTTTGGCAGAATGTATATATTTCAGGACTAATAAGTCATTTGAAAATGTTCCATTACTGAGTATAAATCCACTGAGGAGTCTAAAATATGAGAGATCACTTCGTTTTTTATTTTAATCAATTCAAAATTAAAGTGGAATCCACTCCAAGGAGTGGTTTGCATTACTCTCTTGAGAATGGTTTCAAGAGTGTGTTTCTCCTCCAAAACAAAATTTTCTCTAACATGAATCCTGAAAGAATGCACTCCCATTTCTGTGGATTTAAAGAGTGTGATGAACCCCCTTTTGTCACGTATGCCACCAATCTCTCTTCTCACCCATCAGAAAATCCTGGATAAGCCACTGTTTATCAATACATTCAATTCGATGTGGTTTATTTAAAATTATAAAAAATAGTAGTCTAGGGAATAATTGCGCAATGTTTACAATGTACAAAGGTCATAAAATAGGGTCATCGATTTAAACAACTAAAAACATTAATGAACAAAGCATTAATGATAAGAAGTTAAAGTACATAATCATTCGAAATAATCACACTTTCATACAAGTATAAAGCTTTGGAAACAAAATGTTCATCATTATGCAAAATAGAAGTAAAAGATCACTCGAATATTTAGCTGAAAATTAGCTGATTTATATATGATGCAGTATAAAAGACAAAATCTTCTGAATTTATTATTCCAAGATCCATAATCATGTGTGAATCAAAGCGCAGTGTTGGATATAAAAGAAATAAAACTATATATTTGTAATACAAACATAAAGGAAACATAGCTAGTAAGTATCCTTACCCGAGCCTAATGAAATCAGTATCTCGGAATGCTTCTACCAGACATCTTGGTGACATCGCTTTAAACAGGTCGGTTCGTTGCTTCTGAGTTAGATCAGCTCCTGGATCTAATCTGAAGATACTCTCCAGTACTATCTTGGAATTGGTTGCCATGGTTATTGGTTCCTGAATATATCCAGCTGAATATGTTTTAGAATTGAAATAGAAATTGAAAGCAAAATATATTTAATTTTCCATCTTTTCAACGAAAATGAGGTTTTCCGTGGTATCCAATTTAATGTTTGTATCCAGCATAGAATATTTGATCTAGTCTTCATTAATGCATACGCGAATCTTGTGGGGGGGGGGGGGGGGGCTACCCCACTTCAAAGTCGATCTCTACAAAGTCTACACACGCTAGGTTACCCAGCGTTTTCCAACATGCAACCCCTCCTCCCGTCTCCGCCTGCACCTTTCTAATAACCCTATAACAGTCTCTACAATAGAGATGAAGTGAATTCTTGCAGACTGGACATAGTCAAATATGGACGAAAATGAGAACATATTTATTCCTTATTAATTTTTCATACAGAATATTTGAACAATAAATCAATCACTGATATTAGATAAGATAAGATCAGATAAGATATGTATTCGTCTTTCTTTCAAATGACACATAGAACATAACATTAGATCATTATACATTTACAATGCAAAATATCAAATTATGGCAATGATAAAAACAAAGTTAACTAAAAGAAAGACGAGGAGACCCTGGTAAAAGCAGAGTTTGTAAGTTTTGGGGTCCCCTCTGAGCCAGATAAACAAGATGAGTAGATATTTGTGACTACCTAAGAATACAATAGGGAAAAGGGGGTATAAAAAACAAGAAGTTTACACACAAAACAACAAACAACAACAACAACAAAAACGAGAGACGAGACTAGACAAGACGGGAGAAAAGAGAAAATATGAGAAATAATAGAAGACTACAACACATCGCCAATAGGCACAGCACACAACGGGCACAAGACAACAGGGGGAGGGAATAAGACTAGAGGTTGACAATCTGAAAATAACTTGATAACACCAAACAAATATATTAAAATGGTGTCAAATAAGTAAATCCTAGCTTTCAAATTAGTATGAACGTAATTATTGTACGTACCGTGATATGATCCTCCTCAGTCAGTGTACTGCATGTGAATATTATAATAATGAAGGACACAAAAATGCGTATACATAGACGGGCTGAATTGCGCTTACCATAATTCACAACACCAAGCACAGCGCCGTATGGTTCATTCATTCCCACAGTCCGTACATGCAATGCGGGGAATCCCCGGCTCGCTAATAATAAAGGTTTGCATTGCGAAATCGGCGTGTGCAATCTAGAATGATCTCACAAGACAATGTATTTGACTTTTGTAGGGTGTATGTACAGGCGCGCCGGAAGCGCGTTTCCGTTTTACACCCTGCCCTAGGCTTTTCTCCAATAAAATTTTACAAACCGACTGGTATTCGGAGTCTAGTCGTCCACATCTTGCCTCGGCGCTCTGCACACCACCAGAACTCTGAAAACGTCACGTAGCGCTAGCTAACTCTCTATACTAGTTGATCTTCCTAGTCGTATCATTTATTTTTATCCATTAATACGCAATACTCTAAGAGCGTGAGGATGCGTGATCAGCTCGCAAAATTTAGCCCAGCGATAACAAAACAATAATATATCGGGAAAACCGTCTTGAACAAGAAGACCCTCGCATCCCCAATTGAAATTGTACATAAGCTTTGGCTTCGCTATTCTTGACGTCGATATAAACAAACTTAGACTTCGGATACAGCATGTTTCGTGTAATTTCTTGCCGAAAAGCCTAGGGCAGGGTGTAAAACGGAAACGCGCGCGCCGGAAGCAGTTTGGGATTGGGGGGGGGGGGGGGGGGGGGCGGCAAACATTCCAGGGGGCTTACTTTCCAGGGGCAGTGACATAATGAGAAAAAACGTTCCAAAGGAGGGGGTGGGAGGGGGGCAGACGAAAAATCTGCATCACCACCAGTCACATGCAGGTCCCGATCAGGTAGAGCGTAAATTGGCGTGGGGTCCAGGGCATGAGCCTCGACAGGGGGCATGGGTGTCGATCCCTGGGGGGATGGGGGATATATCCCCCCCCCAATATTTCAGGTGGGGGGGGGGTGGCCTGTACAATCATCCCCCCCAATAATTCACCATAACAAAAATATAAAAAAATGAAGAGAAAAATCAATGATGAGAGTCCGATGGGAGTAGTTAATGGTTATTACTCGCAAGATGACCATCAATATACACATTTTGCTATCTCATTTTCATAATACATACATATATACGAAGTAAATAAGACAACCGTATATGAGACAAGAATAAATTGAATTCTCGCTCATACGGCTTCATCAGGAATTGATGAATTTATTCAATTTGTTCAATCAACAGCATCATAGAAATGCAGTGCGCCAAATGCAAAGACGCAGTACCAAAAGCAACGAGCTAAATTTTAAGCGCGAAGCACAAAGTAGCAATTTGCAATGCACATCAGACAATCCTGGACAGTGTAAACATAGATGAACTCTGTGACGATTTCGTGATGAGATCGGAGACAAGGAGAAAGATTTTCGGACATTAGTATGACTTATAAAATAGTTCACTAGTTGTTATGTTGTTTCCGTTCACCCTTTTTCAAATTCACGTCATTGTATCTTTATTTTTATTTTTTTCACTCATTTTATTTCCTGATATTTCCTAAAACATTTTTCATTTTTGGAGAAAGATTATTATGTCACAACTTATTTGTGAAACAACTTATTTTCAGTGGGGAAACTGAATTCAGACAAGGATTAATATAGAGAACAGTACTCTTTCTCTAATAATTTAGCAAACAGGGCAAAGTTGTTAGGGGGACAACTGAATTCAGACGTGCGTTAAGAGTAATAATCAAATGAAACGTCAAAGTACACGAAACAACTAATCGTCTTCTTTTACTTATAATTTAATGAAAGGTGAGAGCTTACGCGCTACGCGCGGAATGGGCGAAAATGAATACAGACAAGGATTAAGAGTAATAATTTATGCGCGGTAGGGGGGAAACTGAATTCATGAAGGACACGATACAACAATTAAATTGTCTTCTTTCTCTAATAATGTAATAAAATGTGAAAGCTTCCGCGCTTCGCGCAGGAATGGGCAAAAATGAATTCAGACAAGGATTAAGAGTCGAGAATGGTACATCGAATCGTCTTCTTTCTATAATAATGTAATAAAATGTGAAAGCTTCCGCGCTTCGCGCAGGAATGGGCAAAAATGAATTCAGACAAGGATTAAGAGTCGAGAATGGTACATCGAATCGTCTTCTTTCTATAATAATCTAATGAAACGTCAGAGCTTCCGCGCTACGCGCGGGGGAAGGGGAACTTGATTCAAACAAGGATTAAAAGTCGAGAATGGTACATCGATTCGTCTTCTTTCTTTAATAATCTGATGAAACGTCAGAACTTCCGCGCTATGCGCGGGGGAAGGGGAACTTGATTCAAACAAGGATTAAGAGTCGAGAATGGTACATCGAATCGTCTTCTTTCTTTAATAATCTAATGAAACGTCAGAGCTTCCGCGCTACGCGCGGGGGAAGGGGAACTTGATTCAAACAAGGATTAAAAGTCGAGAATGGTACATTGATTCGTCTTCTTTCTTTAATAATCTGATGAAACGTCAGAACTTCCGCGCTACGCGCGGGGGAAGGTGAACTTGATTCAAACAAGGATTAAGAGTCGAGAATGGTACATCGAATCGTCTTCTTTCTTTAATAATCTAATGAAACGTCAGAGCTTCCGCGCTATGCGCGGGGGAAGGGGAACTTGATTCAAACAAGGATTAAGAGTCGAGAATGGTACATCGAATCGTCTTCTTTCTTTAATAATCTAATGAAACGTCAGAGCTTCCGCGCTACGCGCGGGGGAAGGGGAACTTGATTCAAACAAGGATTAAAAGTCGAGAATGGTACATTGATTCGTCTTCTTTCTTTAATAATCTGATGAAACGTCAGAACTTCCGCGCTACGCGCGGGGGAAGGGGAACTTGATTCAAACAAGGATTAAGAGTCGAGAATGGTACATCGAATCGTCTTCTTTCTTTAATAATCTAATGAAACGTCAGAGCTTCCGCGCTATGCGCGGGGGAAGGGAACTTGATTCAAACAAGGATTAAGAGTCGAGAATAGTACATCGAATCGTCTTCTTTCTTTAATAATCTAATGAAACGTCAGAGCTCCCGCGCTACGCGCGGGGAAAGGGGGAATTTGATTCAAACAAGGATTAAGAGTCGAGAACGGTCCAACGAATCGTCTTCTTTCTCTAATAATTTAGTGAAATAAGCTTCCGCACTTTGCGCGGGCCGGGGGGGGGGGAATTCCCCTCCCTGCACCCAACCCCCTAGGAACCGCGCTTCGCGTGCTCACTACCGCCCCCCTAAAATTAAATCCTGGCTACGCGCTTGGGAGGGGTGCAACTTGCCACACGCTTCTACCACTTTGGTTGCTTTGATCCATTGCCGAAAATATTTTGGCACCTATCATCCCCCCCAACCACGGATACAAATCGACACCCTTGACAGGGGGTCAAGGGGCTGAGCCCCCGAAAGCTCAGGGGTTTTAGGTATTTAATTACGGTTAGATGAGCATCCAGGGGCCCTCCTTAAGGTCATTGACGTGTTCCAGAGGGGGGGGGGGGGGGGGGGAGAGCCCCCGGAAGCTCAGAGGTTTTAATATTTAACTACGGTCAGATGAGCATCCAAGGGCGCCTTAAGGCCCTTGGTGGGGTCCAGGGGGCAGAGCCCCCGGAAGCTTAGGGGTTTTAGGTATTTAATTACGGTTAGATGAGCATCCAGGGGCCCTCTTTAAGGCCATTGACGTGTTCCAGGGGGGGGGGGAAGAGCCCCCAGAAGCTCAGAGGTTTTAATATTTAACTACGGTCAGATGAGCATCCAGGGGCCGCCTTAGGGCCCTTGGTGGGGTCCAGGGGGCAGAGCCCCAGGAAGCTTAGGGGTTTTAGGTATTCATTTACGGTCAGATGAGCATCCAAGGGCCCACCTTAGGGCCCTTGGTGCGGTCCAGGGGGCAGAGCTCCCGGAAGCTCAGGGGTTTTAAAATTTAACTACGGTCAGATGAGCATCCAGGGGCCGCCTTAAGGCCCTTTGTGGGGTCCAGGGGGCAGAGCACCTGGAAGCTCATGGGTTGTAGGTATTAAATACGGTCAGATGAGCATCCCGGGGCCCGCTTTAGAGCCCTTGGTGTGGTCCCCCGAAAGCTCAGGGGTTTTAGGTATTTAATACGTTCAGATGAGCACCCAGGGACCCGCCTTAGCGCCCTTGGTGGGGTCCAGGGGGCAGAGCCCCTCAGGAAGCTCGGGGGGGTTAGGTATTTAATTACGGTCAGATGAGCATCCAGGGGCCGCCTCAGATCCCTTTGTGGGGTCCAGGGGCAGAGCACCTGGAAGCTCATGGGTTGTAGGTATTTATGTACGGTCAGATGAGCATCCCGGGGCCCGCTTTAGAGCCCTTGCAGAGCCCCTCAGGAAGCTCGGTTTTTTTTGAGGTATTACGGTCAGATTAGCATTTTTTATACCTTATTTGTGACATTGGCAGGTCACTTATTTTTTCTCTCCGTCTTTCTTTCTTTTTCCCTCTAACATATTTTTTTCAAAAAGTGAAAGGGGGGGGGGGGGGGGGGGGGACTCGAGCCCAGCTACTTTGCAAACCATGACATAAAGGCTTCTAAATATGCGTATTTTACGCCCGACTGTAATTTGGGAATTTCTTATTTTCCAACAAACGCATAAAAACGTATGACTTACAAAGAAATGGGGACAAAATACCGGAAAATCATGTCAAAACATAATGTCATAAATAAGAAATACAGCCCCCCCCCCCCCCCCCATCAGTACGCCAGCGTTCAGGGGCTCATGTCTTCTCACCCCTATAACAAAAAACAGACACGCTTTCCCATTCTCGCACAATATGTCCACGATATGCGCGTATCGCTATTATTAAAACCTTCATTGATAAATACCGTATAGGTGGCATGCGCAATGTTTATGAAATTTAATTCCTGTGAACTTTCCTTTTCTTTGAATGGAATTGTAAATGTGATTTAATTCAGGTTTTTATTCCTGTTATGTTCTTAGGGGTTAAAAATACAAACCATGTTTACTCCTTTACTGTTTTTTTTTAGAGGGGGGGGGCGTGTTTTTTTTTTTTTTTTTTTTTGGGGGGGGGGGGGGGGGGCAACTGCCCCCCTGCCCCCCCCCCCCCCCCCCCCCACTTCCGGCGCCTATGCGTATGTTATTGATGTGTTTTCTTAGTTCTAGCTCGGTTAATGTGTGATTGAGTGGCGGCATTTGCTCCGAGGGTATTACTACACAAAATAAATTTCCAGCTTCAAGCAAGGACCAACCCTCGTTAACCATAACTATCCTAACAAAAATAAAACCAAATTGCAAACCTAAATTTAACCGTAGACGTCTGAGAACAAATATCCCGGAGCAAATGCGAATCACAAACTATAAAGTCAGTTATCTTTATTTTCCTCTTTGAAAAGCATCAAAATAGACCTAGACCCTGGTCTTTTCATGGATCGCATGGTGACACTTTTGTCGGTAGTAAGACGTTTGTTTGTTGTGTTATTCTTGTAAGGCGATTATACAATCCATGATGATATAATATGCCCGGCCCCCCACTTAGAGGTCGGAATGACCGCATGCGTGTTGCCAAAATGTCCGGTAAAGGGGTACTTTTCGTGCGACAAAGTCCAGCCCGAGAATTGTAAAAAAAGGGGTGTATTTGACTTTTCACCCGGAGATTTCTTTAAAAAGGGGGTGTTTTTCTTTTTTTCTCTCATCTCTTTGGACTCCTGAGAAATTATTCCGAATTTAGGGGGGTACATTGAGCATTTTCCTGATTTAGGGGGGTCTCCAAGGCAGGAAAAGCCCGCGAAAAGCCCGCGAAAGGGGGGTTCGGAAATGTTGGCAGTCCTCAGATAGGGGGTGCTTTCAAAAAGAGGGTACGAGCATATGCGTACCCTAAATAACACTGAGTGGGGGGGGGGGGGGGGGCGGGATAATATGTATGTTCACAAGGACCTCTTACCCCCCCCCCCTCCCCCCGCTAATATTTACCTTAATCCGCCAGTGCTTGTCACCCATATCAAAATACCCTGGCGCCGCCCCTACCTACAAACAGTCAAATACACGGTCTTGTGAGGTCATTCTAGATTGCGGTTCTAGGACAACTACCCCCTGGGCAATCACCCCCCGGAAAATTACCCCCCGGAGAATCACCCCCCGAGGACAACTACCCCCGTGGACAATTACCCCCCGGAAAATTACCCCCCGGAGAATTACCCCCCGAGGACAACTACCCCCCGAGGACAATTACCCCTAGGACAATAAACCCCGAGGACAATTACCCCCTGGGACAATTACCCCCAAGGACAATTACCCCCTAGGATAATTACCCCCCGAGGACAATTAACCCCTAGGACAATTACCCCCGAGGACAATTACCCCCCGATGACAACTACCCCCTCCCCGATGACAATTACCTTCGAGGACAATTACCCCCCGAGGACAACTACCCCCGATGATAATTACCCCCCGAGGACAATTACCCCCTGATGACAACTACCCCCTTGGACAATCAGGATTCAATAGCAAAAGACAATCTGACACATTGAGAGATGGCTACGAGCCCATGAGATTCCCTGCATGACCCCATATTCTTTCAAATACTATAGCACGTTGTCTTCCTCATTACTACACATTTCCCTTTTATTATAATTTATGCAATGCCAGCGCGGTTGCTAATTTCCACGAAGGATGTAAGTTTTAGGTAATTGTCCAGCGCTTTTCAAAATGTATAGAAACACATTTCTCTGGAGCAGCGTTATTTTAGATTTTTTGTTAGTCACGGTACCCTCTTAAAAAATGAAAAGTTTCTCCCAAATCCCAAAGTCTTTACAGGCTATAAATTGTGCATGTCTCTGGCTCTGAGACTCGTCAAGTACTATGCACACACGTATGGGCACATTTAAAAATAAAAAGACATTTTCAAACTGGTAAAAAAAATAGTTTGTAATCCACACACTAGAAACTATTTTAAGTACTGTATGCGGGCACCTTGCCGCCGAATGTACATAAATAAAAATTGATATATTCGGTCATGACCTTGATACACTAATATGAGGATATTCGGGCCTCTCGTTGCCCTTCTTTGCCTTGCTGTCAAAATATTGTCAGCGAGCGAGGAAGGAAGACACTTTAGTATCTTCCAAATTTTATTTTCTCTTGTAATTACATATTTTAACCGTTTCTGGTAACGTTTTCCAAATCATTCTTTTGCGGCACCCCGGTTGAAAAACGCTATGCTGGAGTTACAAAATCAAATTAGATGAATTACCAGAGATCGGATATTTATTTTCTTTTGACATGGCACCATACATATAACTTGAAGGCAATTTCTATTTCAAAATAATTTAACGTACACGAAAACATATTATACTTCAACAGAAATAAATAAATAACGTGAAGAAAACCTTAATTATGGATTACGGCATGGATGAGGGCCCAATATAAATACTAAGACAAAGACACGATCAGCTGATGAAAAAGTTACAGAGGATGCATAAAGGAAATCTTACATCTTAATTTCTTTGTTGTCCGTGCCCATTGATGGTGAGAGAGGCTGTAACGCGTACTCATCTGCGCGCAATGTATTGTTTAATTTCTAAGAAATGTAATTTCTGTTCTTTACTCGGTAACAAAACTACAGGGGAATTGGGCAACCTCCACCCCCCCCCCCATATTGAATTGAATAATTTGAAAAGACTGAAATGAACTTCATAAATAACAAAGAAAATGAAGGTTCATGCAATTTTCTGTAAATAGCAATTTGGAGAGAAGCTTGCGTTATACGTCACAGTCTTATAAATTCCTCGGGGATGGTTGTCATTGGGGGTAGCTGTCCTCCAGGGGTTATTGTACTCGGGGGGGGGGGGGGGTTGTCGTCGAAGGGGGAGGGGTAGTTGTCCTCGGGGGTAGTTGTCCTCGAGGGTAATAATAATAATAATAATAATAATAACGTTTTATTTACCCAGGGTAGCCACTTCGGTTATGAAACTGCTCTTCCAGCGGGCCCTGCATAACATAACATAATTATTACTACCCTTCACCAATGTAATATGCTGAGCGCCTAGATAGAAGGCAGAAGGTCCCATTGTTATAAGTTTTTGGTATGACTCGGCCGGGGTTCGAACCCACGACCTTCCGTAGATGAGACGGGCGCTCTAACCACTGAGCCACCAGGCCCAGTAGTGTCCATGGGGGTAATTGTCCTCAGGGGGTAGTTGTCCTCGGGGGGTAATTGTCCTCGGGGGTAATTGTCCTTGGGGGGTAATTGTCCTCGGGGTAGTTGTCCTGGGGGGGTAATTGTCTCCGGGGGGTAGCTGTCCTCGGGGGGTAATTCTCCGGGGGTAATTTTCCGGGGGGTAATTGTCCTTGGGGGTAATTGTCCTTGGGGGGTAATTCTCCGGGGGGTAATTTTCCGGGGGTAATCGTCCTACAGGGGTAGTTTTCCGGGGGGTAATTTTCCGGGGGGTGATTTCCCAGGGGTAATTGTCCTGATACGCTAGATTGCACATGTCGCAATGCAAACCAAATGACCGAAGAGATTACGCAACTACTATTATTAGCGAGTCGGGGATTCCCCGCATTGCATGTACGGTAAGTGGGAATGAACTTCGCACGTACATGTACCAACCATGCAGTATATTATAGTATTGTGCCTGATGTTATACATTTTGGTACACACACACACACACATATGAATTTTGGTATGAGCGCAATTCAGCCCCGCTATTTATACACATTTTTGCTGTCGCTCATTATCATAGTATTCACATAGCAGTACGCTGCCTGATAATGTACTGACTAAAAAGGATCACAATTATCACGGTACGTACAATAATCATGTTCATACTAATTTTAAAGCTAGGATTTAAGGTACTAACACCGTCTCGATATCTGTTTGTGTTGTTGTTAATATCAGCAATTAAAATATTGTTCAAATATTCTGTATGAGAGAAGGAATAAGGAATAAATATTTTATTTTCTGCTAAGTCAAGTCTGCAGGGATTCACTCTATCTCCATTACAGAGACTGCTCTCGGGTTATTAGAAAGGTGCAGGCGGAAGGGGGGGGGGACCGGGGGAGGGTTAGATGTTTGATGAAAATGATGAAATGTCATGACCACTGGGAGGCCTAGCGTGTGTACAGACCGACTTCGGAGTGGGGTAGACCCTTCCCTTATAAATCTGTTTATGCATTAATAAAGACTAGGCCTAGATAACATGTTCTATATTGGATACAAAAAATGGATTGGATACAATGGAAAACCTCATCGTCGTCGTAAACATGGAAAATTAAAAATATTTTGCTTCAATTTCAATTCTGAAACATCTTCAGCTGGATATATTCAGGAACCGGTAACCATGGCAACCAATTCCAAGATAATACTGGAGAGTATCTTCAGATTGGATTCTGGAGCTGATCTAACTCAGAAGCAACGATCCGAGCTTTTTAAATGGATGTCACCAACATGTCTGGTAGAAGCATTCCGAGATAGGCCTACTGATTTCAGTGAGCTTGGGTAAGAATACTTACTGGCCATGTTTCCTTTATGTTTGCATTACAAAACCTATAGTTTCTGTTTGATTTCCTTTATATCCAACATTGCACTTTGATTCACACATAATTATGCATCTTGGAATAATTAATTTAGAATATTTCATCGTAATGATAAACCAACCAATTCAGTCAAATATTCGTATTTTATGTCCATTTATACTTTGAAAATAATTGCGCAGTAATTCCATGGACTACTACTTTGTATTTTAAATGAACCACGTTGATCTTAATTGAATGTATTGATAAACAGTGGCGGATCCAGGATTTTCTTATGGGTAGGAAAAGGGGTTGGTGGCACATGTGACAAAAGGGGGTTTACCACACTCTTTAAATCCACAGAAATGGGAGTGCACTCTTTCAGGATTCATGTTAGAGAAACCATTCTCAATTAGAGAGTAGTGCAAACCACTCCAGACATTGGAGTGGATTCCACTATAATTTTGAATCAATGAATACAACAAAAAATGAAGTGATCTCTAATATTCTAAACTCCTGAGTGGATTTCTACTCCTCAACATTCATAGACCATTTTCAAATGATTTATTAAACCTGAAATATATATATACTGACAAGGAAAAAAGGCGGACAAGGCATCAGGTTTAGACGAGGAGGGGGTTCCCCATGCTCCCCCTGGATCCGCCATCACCTTTCACATTATCAAATGTGATGGTATCGTCTTATAGTGGTTCATTCACTTGACTCTCAACATAAGGATTGAGGGTTCGAATCTCAGCCAAGCACTAACGTCTTTTGACAAGACATTTATCTA
This sequence comes from Strongylocentrotus droebachiensis, assembly GCA_035222895.1. NCBI lineage: Eukaryota > Metazoa > Echinodermata > Echinoidea > Camarodonta > Strongylocentrotidae > Strongylocentrotus > Strongylocentrotus droebachiensis. Next base: position 99,406 of record JAVYIG010003853.1, read on the forward strand.
CATTTGCCACTCTTCACCCAGGTGGGTACCTGTTAATTGTTGGGTAATAATAATTACAGGGCCTTCATGAAGAACATCACTGAAGCTAATGACTCCTCCCTTGGTAATATTATTATTATTAATATTAAAGTTTACCGCGGCAAACAAAGTATACCCCGGAGAGGATTCATATCGATGACATAAAAGGAGTCTTCCATTTATGTGAAACATTCGAAGAGTTTTACCTTTTTATATATGATTCGATACAAACGACATTGATTACTTGTATTAGTTACAGTTTAAACTGTTTTGTTTGAATATTGTCAAATGTTTTGGGAATGTTATCTTAAAAATGCTAATCATACACAGTATACGTTTAGCTTAGTATAGCCCCCGCATGACTGTTAACAATCAACAGTATTATACTACATCATTATTTTCTGTAGGTCTATCTATATTTTATTCAAAGTATTGTTATTTACATGTTTATTTTATTTGAAGCGACCAATATGCGGCCTTGAAAATGGACTCACTGAAGGAAACCTTTCTCCTGCTCAAAGACAACATCAAACTCTTAGAACAGGTACGTGACAACACTTATAGTTTGTAATAATCATGTATGCAGAACTCTCATTCAAGTTTTTTATTTTAGTTTATGATTGCAAACGTCATCTTCTGGGAATATCATTAATATTATGCTTAAAATTACTGTTTTTTATGGAGTCACTCTCTAATTGATTCATTGTGATCACAGGACTTTGTTAAAGTCAAGCATATAGTAATTTTTGTTTGACTGATTTTAGTCAACATTCCTGAAATAAAAAGTCTGATAAATTACTAAAATCAAAGTGTCAAATATCATATTTCAACTCGGCAATTCGGTCATGATTTGTTATGCTATATATCTCTTCAGTTCGCTGGTAACAAAATATTATTTATTCAAAAAATTCCACTTTAATAATAGACCATAATTTTTTCTTCAAGCATTATGGGTGACCACTTTCATTATGACATTGAGAAAGGGGGAAATTTTAGTGTTTAGATACGATGGAGATTTCTCAGTTAAAACATAGATTACCGCATTTATATCTAAATATTATAAATATTATCTTGCGTGATATCTAAAACATTTATTTATTAATCATTGTTTTCTAATATTTCTGCTTCTATTCACCATTTCCATGTACGTTTTCAAAAAGGAAAAAGGGTCTATTTTATATGTAAAAAGGGGCACTTTAGGGGTATTTTAAAAAGTGAGGGGGCATTGTGCCCCTGACCTCCAGGGGCGCTGCCTCTGAGCACAGAGATTCAACGTGCATGTTTTTATTTCCCTATCTGTTTTGTTTTGCTTTGTTTTTGTTTTGTTTTCTTTCTTTCTCCATTCGCTTCTCTATGGCCCGAATTTACAGGAGGTTTGTCGACAAACCGAGGTTTATGCACGTCATATGACGCGTTTTGACGCGTTTTTTTTTTACAAACCTGGTTTGGTAAAACGCGTCAAAACGCGTCATAATGACGCACGAAAACCAAGGTTTGTCGACAAACCTCATATGTGAATTCGGGCCTATGTGTTTGGCAAAAATAATGTCCCCTTTTGTGTATCCTATCTTTCTCTCTCTCTCTCTCTCTCTTTCACGTGCACTAATTGGTACCCTTCGTAAAAAGTTGCCTTTAGTGGAATCAGACAAATACGGGGGCGGGGAGGGGTATATTTGAGATAGGCTATCAAATAAAGATGAAATTCATGAAAATTGACATTTGTCATTGATAACTTTCGAAGCGTAGTCAGGGGGCGGTGGGGGCGGTCGCCCCCCCCCCCCCAAAAAAAAAAAAGAGAAAGAAGAAAGGAAGAGGACGTAGGAAGAAAAAAGATTAAGAGTTGAGAACGGTACAACGAATCGTCTTGTTTTTTTAATAATTTAATGAAACGTCAAAGCTTCCGCGCTTCGCACGGGAGGGGGGGGGGGACTGAATTCAGACCGACTTTTAACGTCACCATCCGAAAGACGTGACTCAGTTTCGAACCTGCGTCCTCGGCTGAATCAGTTTGTAACTTCCACTGTAAGCTGGATTACAGGCGCACGCCACAAAGACGAATCGTCTTCTTTCTTTAGTAATCTAATGAAACGTCAGAGCTTCCGCGCTACGCGCGGAGGAAAAGGAACTTGATTCACACAAGGATTAAGAGCCGAGGACGGTACAACGAATCGCCTTTTTTCTCTAATAATTTAATGAAACGTCAAAAGAAAATGAATTTAGACAAGGATTAAGAATCGAGAACGGTCCAACGAATAGTCTTCTTTCTCTAATAATTTAATGAAACGTCAAAAGACTTAACTTCGTTTCGTTGAAAATCAGCCGTAGACGAAAGACTTCATGCAAGGCTGATTGTCAACGAAACGGAGTTAAGTCTTTTGTCAATTCAGCTTGTTGCTACGGCAGGCTGCCAGTGAAAACGTTTTCGTTTGATAATGCGTACAATTTGCATCATATGAGTTGCGTCAAAATGAAAGAGGAGGATTTAAGCTTTCCAAACAATTATGTGACTAAGCTATAATAAAACATCGACAATTCTCGGTTTCGTTTTTTCTGGGACGCACTGTATCTCTCTCTCTCTCTCTCTCTCTCTCTCTCTCTCTTCTCCCTCATTCAGTGTTGTATAACCTCATCCCTATAGGATGATTCATCTTCTAATGTACTGTCTGGAACTATGTTGCTTTCAAATTTTTAAGATTAATGTATACTTTTGTAAGTTCAAATTTGACTGCTATTTTATTGTGAATCGATATGCAATTCAGCTTTCGGGCTGCTCTGTATGATTTTATAATTGCTTATCGTTTGGCTCATGTTTAATGCAGGTAGCAGAAGTTATCTTCGAGCACCTGATGAGGGACATGAGTGACATGCGTTCAGAATTACGCAAGGATAAAATCGAACCCGATCTCCTCCGAGTAGTTCCGATCCTACTCGAGTGTCCAGCCTTTGACAGGCCGGATACAAAGTGGGGTGATTGTATCATCAAAGAAATGGCAGACTTCTTGACATGGATGCATAAAGCTACGAAGAGGAACTTCGATGTGCTTGGTAAAAACAAAATCAAAAGTGACTTGAAGCATAATGTTCCCTGTTATTATCTCAGGCCAGGGCATCGGACCCACTACTGTCGTTCAAACATCTCGATTTTATAACATTACATTATTACGGTCCATTACAAATATGTAGTTCATAGGGGTCTAATATTTGCAATTTCCTGGGAATCATTACTTAACGATAAAAATACATTTCTTAGTCTTGAACTTAAAGAAAACTCATAACAAATTGACTACAACTGGGTGATTTTAGACCGATATGAAGCATAGAATGAGTCTTGATAACTTAAACCATTGGACCATAATATAAACTTCTTTATTTTCGATTGACAGTTCGTTGGTGGGATGATGACTCGGATCTTTTAGCCAGAGTGATTAAGGTCTACGTACATGCATTCAGGAATGAGCTGAAGTGTTGTCTGGACAAAAATGTGTCGATACCACGTGATAACCTATACTTAGATGTATTGGTACTCTTGAGACAGGTTCGTATTCTAATTCTATCTTCAATTTAAAACAGTTATTGGTCGTTCTGCACGTCTGACTTCGTGGTTATTTTCATGTGACGTATTATCGTAATTTGAATATTCATAGGTGTGAAAATGCATAGTGATGTAGATATAACAGATCGTAACAAAGTAGCATACTCTTGGGGATAGGTTTAAAAAAATTACCTTTCAACTCTTTCGGTCAGCAACCTTTAATTTTACTCTATAGAGGTTTAGTATTGTTGCACATCCAGTGCAAAATGTAGCACTCATTATGGAGTCTCTATTTTATAAAATTAAAGGGATTTTTTCTTCTTTTTGTAATAAGATCATTTGTATGTAAGAAGAAAAATAAGAAAATAGAATGGCGAAAATTTGAAATCAATCGGGCCAATGATAGCGAAATTATGAATGTTTGAAATATGAGATAACTAAGTCTATGCGTATCTCCAATCGGCAATCTAGTCAGTGGATTGTGACGTATTCACGGACAACTCTCCCGCTTGTCGAGTGCAAAAAACATCAATGATATCTGTTTTTCTCCTTGGTGCCTTCTTCCCGGCTTGGGACACTACTCAAAATATATTATGGATAGCATATTATTAGGATAGACCCTCCTGAATCATACATTTTTGAAAACGTGCCCCCATAAAAAAAAAATGTCCCCCTTATATCCCCGAGACATTACCGATTTAGCCAATTTGAAGAGCGCATGCCGGTAGTATTAATAATAATAATAATAACAACATTTATAATGCGCACATATCCACCCCAAGAGATGCTCAAGGCGCCTAACAAGGTAAGTACATTGAACGAAAATAATTTAACATAATTAAGTATTTACAACTTTAAACAAAAAATCATATCTCAAGTTTGTCCGATTTCATTCAAACTTTCACCAGTCATATACTTCTCTTGTTTTTCGGCTTCCCCCGAGAATAGTTTGATATCAAAGTAGGATTTCCCTTTAAATACGTGTCTGTGGACCTGCTCAATGTAATATTGTCTCACTATAATGGTTCAATGAGATTGAAATAAGTTCTTGGATTATATCACATACAGATCAATGAATCGCTTGGGTACAAGGTTCCAGTGAATCAGTTTTACATCCTTCAACCTGGAGATGAAGAAACAAACAGGAAGGTCGAGAATCATATTCTTGTGCATCATCAGCAGCATTTGCAACCCCCTCTCCTGGTATTTATTAAGTCTTCTAATAATAATAATAGTGGGTTCTTGTATAGCGCTCATGTAAGTCAGATTTGACCCTCCTGGCGCTTCATATTTTCTCGAAAACATTACACCGCACGACAAAAAACAATCATGAAATTATACAGTAGGCTTCCGGTTGCACCATGTGAGAGGAGGAGGATTAGAAAAGGACTGTTGGTAGTCCTGAGAAAGAGTGGTGTAATCTTTCTTGAGCTTATAGTATAGTTCTAAAGAGAACTATATCGCCGGTAGGAGAGGATAGGTGGTATAGGAGAGGCTCAACGTTTCCAATAGGTTGACTATCCGTCCTCGATCCTGACGACGGATAGTCAACCTAGTTAAAACTGTTAAGACATACATTTTATATCTGTCGGTAAATTTAAGTTGGATGCCTCCCTCCCATCCCTCCTGAATAGGTAGTTATTATGAAAAGAAGGAAACAATAACAAATGAATTAGTTATTGTGTACAGGATGAAGGCACTTGAAGGCAATACAGTATTCAAACTACTCAATATATCTTAATAAACAAGGATCACTTTCAACTCAAATACATATGTTAATAAATGTTGTTACTACTTGATTTTAATATATAATCGTCTGTATCAAGATCTAGTTGAAAATGTAACCTTTCATTGTAGATTCTTATAAAGAAACATATAGTGATAGGTTTGTGATGATTTTCAGCCCCAAACAGGTAATTCCGAATCCTCTGATCTCACCCTTGGATTTGAGCTTCCATTAGGTAATCTGCTTTTTCTACTGGATGTACATCTGAAGTGGAAAATGCTGTGTATGGACTTTGACGATGCATGTAAGGTATGTGTAAAGTTCTATTCATTGACAAATTTCTTCTTGATTTCTCGATAAATGAAAACTAGATTGAGTGAATAAATGTCAAACAATGATTACTATCTTTATTATTCCATTTCTCATAACCATAAACTAATTTATTTAATGTGTCTTAGTGAAGACGCGAGTAAAAGAGGAGTTGGCAATTTCAGTTTCAATTTTATTTCTTGATCTGAAGGAAAAAAAATGAAACCGGTCATAGTGAAGAAGTGAACTCTCAATGATTTTTGTTATTTGTTCTATTAATATATATATATATAGGCGTAGTAAAGAACGTCAATTATACTTGTAGTAAGTAACGAATATTTGTTTCATCAAAACAAAGCCAGAAAGTAGCTAGAGCTTTATCTTTTAGAATATTTTTCATTATTTCTTATTTTGTGGATGAATAACCCAAAATGAACTTACAACACTTACAATTCTCGTTTTAGTGCATCTCATTTTCATATATCACAAATTATAATTTTTCCCCTCGATTTCTATTAGTTTCTTTTTTTCATTTTGTGTGTGTTGTTGAGACATAATGCTTACCCAATCGCTTATCTTTCATGCTTGAGTTAATGGATTAACTATTGCCAATATTTGTTTGCATTATAAAAACGTTACAGAATAACGGTTATTCATTATCATTATGACCTTCGAGGGTTACAATCATGGCTGGGAAGCTTATTTCGTTTCAAATATTGTTTTACCCATGATACCCTATAGCGCCACCGCAAGCAGACACTTAAACTGAAATTTGAGGAAGCTTTTCGGAATTTGGCAACGAACCCAGTTGCATCAAATCCGAAAGTAGCACACCTTTGTTTCGAGATTGACGACGACAAAGAGAATGTTGTTGAATCGGCTATCTCGAAGGTTAAAGGTAAAGATGAAACGTCTCTCATGCTCCCGTTCGAAGTCCATTTCAAGGATAACGTGTCTTTGGGTGTAAATGCTGGTGGCCCCATGAAGGTAAATATGAACACCCTTTCACACGATGGCAATTACTTTCGTAAAATCAACCGAAGGCAATTTCAATAACTTTGTGCGTCACCTATCTAAATGTGTGAACATGACCATGACGGATTACGTAATCTGAAAATTATTTATATTAGAAATACAATAGCGTATTGAAATTGACCTAGAGTTAATTTTCGAAAATATTTGCGATCGTGTAAATATAACTTTATCTTTAAAGAGAACATGCAGACATATTTAATTTCAATGACTTATGCCAAACAACGCTGAAAATGCCTCAATTATTTACTAAACCCGGATAATATTATACACAATGATGGTCAAAAGAATTACAAGCCGCTCTGTAACCGGTTTCCTCGGAATTGATAAGACTTAACAAGACTTGATACAACTTCTGCCGAACCCCTCTTTGTAATTTCATATTAATTGTACTGTACGTGTGTTATATTGCTTTTTCTATATAAGATTCGAGATGAACAACCTGAATAAAGGCCCGGTCACACAGCCCTCCACGGGCGTATCGCGGCCGAATCACGGCCAAAAATTTCTGTCCGTGAAGCAGACGCTGTTGGACGCTTTGAGGTCGCGATAAAGACGCGATACAGCCGTACTTTACCCGTCGTTACATGCGGTAAGAAATTCACACGCGGTTGGCCGCGCGAAAAAGTTTTGGGCTGCCCAAAAATTTAGACCGCGGGTAATCACGGGCGGTACACGTGGTACACGTGGTACACACGCGGTAAAGACGCGGTACAGACGCGGAACGAACGTGCTAGGACGTGCTACGGCCGCGGTTAAGACGTGGTTACACGCGGAATTGGACGCGAAATTTTAGCGGGTAATCGCGGGTGGAGCACGGTCATAGCACGTTTGTTCCGCGTCTGTACCGCTTTGTTATCACGTGCATTAGCGTGTGTACCGCGTGTAAGCGTGGTAGGCCGCGGTACCGCCGCGCTTCACCCGCGATAAGGACGCGGAACAGTCGCCGGCGTCTGTTCCGTGGGCATACCACGGGTAAACCGCGGGTGAGCCAATTTTGCACATTTTCCACCACGGGCAACCGCGGGCAAAAAAAAATCGCGAAATTTTACCCGCGATACAGACGCGAAAGGCTGTGTGACCGGGCCTTTACCAAAAAGATATTTCAATTTCGATATTGCAGTCTATACTGGACCGTAATTTTTAAATTTAAGAAAACCAGTATCAATTATTTGCTCTTTCCGATCTTGGATACTTTTTGTCATTTAGGGTTTTGTTATGTTTTGTTTTATTTTGTTTTGTTTGAAATGTGTATTTTCGTTTATATTTCTCGTAAAGGAATTCTTTTCCCGACTGTTCGAAGAGCTGTTCAATGTTGAGAAGCATTCCATCTTCAAGAAACTCAACGATTCTCCTTCGTGTACGACATTGTGGTTAAACAAGGTCATTATCGAAATCATATTTCAATCTCGGCGGTACCCATTATCACTAATCTCAATCTATTGTGAATGTAAGATGATTATAGATATTACTGGCGTCAAAGGGAACACGAAAGTATCCTCCCCCCTCTACTCTCTAAATCTTTCTCTTTAAAGTACATATTTTGCTGTATAGAGAATGTACATTAAAATGTTTTGCTTGATTAAATCTACAATGCTAATGTGCTGAAAGTGCCTATTTTGAACCCCCCCCCCCAATATAAAAAAACCCTTCTTGCTTACCTTCATGCACAGTTACTTTTGAAAACCTGTCGTCATCCGCTTTTGAATGTATTGTTTTTTTAATCTGATTATTCGACAATGAGTAATTGTGACCCAGTGTTCAGTGAGTGGGTTCGATACTCAGGCAGGCAAGCTAATGATACTATAGGAGTATTAGTAGTAGAGACTGTCCTCCTTTTGCTGTGTGATTATTGCATCAATTTTGTATATCCTGAGTATTTTCCCGTCACTGTAAATGTGACTCTTGAGAGAGGACAATTTGTAGACAACTTTAGTGGACTTCTTGGTTGCTGTTGAGTTTATTAAAAAGAGGACTTCTGACTTCCAGCTATAACTTTACTTACAACTTTTGGATCAGTTTGACACTTCAGTCCCAAGCCTTCTGTTTTATGTATATTTTTCTGCAATTCCTGTAATTAACACACACAAAATGCCTCAGACAAGGAACAGTAAGAACAAGATGCCTGGACATTTTCTGCCAAGCTCCAAACCACAAGGCCACATTCCAACGGCCAAACGACCTTTTACTGCCCACGTGGGAGTTGACCAGGCAGTGAAGGAGAAGAGAGGAATGGCAGCTGTGGAAGAAACCAGCTCTAATCTAGGGGGCTCGAGTGAGGCGAGTGCAGGGATCCAGCTCAAATTTGATGGGTTGTTGGAAGAGCTTAGGGGGGTTGGGAGTGAGCCTGGGGATGACATCGCCCAGCTTGTTGTGACTGCGGTCTCCACCGCCGTTAAAGCTGCACTCCCGACTATCATCCAGGCGGTGCGAGAAGCCTGCCTTTCAAGATTTAAGGAGGCAGTCAACCCACACCTGCTGCGTCTGCAGTTTAAGCAGGATGAGATAGCTCAAGAGCAGAGGAGGGACAACCTGCGGCTGACTGGTCTGGAGGAGAACGAGGAGGAGTCGGAAGATGCTCTTGCGGAGAGGGTTTGCAAAGTCGCCAGGGAGGTCGGTGTCGACATTCAGCCGACCGATATTTCTTCGTGTCATCGGCTCGGGAAGAAGAGAGAAGGAGGGAGGAGCAGGCAGGCCATTGTCCGATTTATTTCGCGGAGAAAGCGAGACCGTCTCTACGATGGACGGTTCCGGTTGAAGGGGAAGGATGGAATGAGAGGGGTCTTTATTAATGAAGACCTCACACCATTAAGATTCTCTGTTTTGATGAGAGCAAAGGAGACCCCTGCCGTGAAAAGTGTATCGACCAAATACGGAAGCATCGTCTGCAAACTTCAAGATGATGCATACAAGGTCATCCGGAGCCCGGATGATCTCTTTGAACTCGGAGTTGACAATGTCCAATACGGCGATTTTAAGCTCCATTTCCTTGCCTAGTATGTTTCACTCAATTTTGAGTTAAATTCCCAAATATTTCATTATGTTCGATATTAACGAAGACATTAATTTGTTTGATATTGACTCTTTTGAATTAACCCCATTCGAATTTGATAACAGATTATGTTCAAAGTTCTCAAAAGCTTTTACGATTTCTCATATAAATATTAGATCTTTAAATAAGAATATTGATGCCTTAAGATTATTGTATGAAGAATGCATCAAATCAAAATTTCATTTAATTGGATTGTCTGAAGTCTGGAATGTATCTTGTGCAGATATCCTTGGGATAGATGGTTATACTTTGGAAGTGAATTGCCGGGACCCTGGTTTACGGGGAGGAGGTGTTGGAGTCTATGTTCACTCTTCTTTGAAATATAAAATGTTATAGTATGATATTGACTTTGCTGAATCACTATGGCTTGAGGTTCAGATAGATGATCGTTCCGTTGTTGTAGGTGTCATTTATAGAAAACCAAACACTGATATTTTCCAGTTTCAAGAGAGTTTATTGTCTGTGTTAGAAAGGATTAAAGTTGATAAAAAGTTGTGTATTTTAATGGGTGATTTCAATATTGATTTGTATAATCCCAGCGTAAATGCTGAAATGTTAGTTACTTCCTTAGTGTGTTTGGGGATACATCAATTAATTAAGACACTTACGAGGGTAACACCCATGTCAGGTTCCTTAATTGATCATATTTACACAAATATGGGTGCAGATCGTATATGTGCTGGTACAATTGTAACTGACGTTTCTGATCATTTCCCTATATTTGCTATTTTTGAAGATAGCTCAGTAAAATTACAACCACAAGGAGAAGTACGATATAGAAGTTATAAAAACTATAAGAAAGAACAGTTTTGGGATAGTCTACTCTTGGAATCCTGGGAAAATGTATATGAATGTACTGATGTTAATAAAGCATATGATATATTTGTACAATCATTCATAGGTATATGTGATCAATATGCTCCGATTGTTCATCGTCACTCTTCCAGGAGGAAAAATGATAAACCATGGCTGACTAGAGCTATTAAGAAGTCAATTAAAAAGAAACATAAATTGTATGGTAAAGTATTAAAATCAAATTATAGTGAAGATAATTTGAAAAAATATAGGACGTATAGAAATGTTTTAACTACAGTTTTGAGGAATGCGAAGAGGAAATATTATAGTGATGTATTTGAAATGTATAAAGGTGACACAGCGCAAACATGGAAGTCAATAAATAAGCTATTGAAGAGTGGAAACAGTAAAGTAAAAACGTCACATGTAGATAAGCTCTGTGTTGATGAAAATGGTAGTAAGAAAGTTGTAACCTCAGGGAAAGAAATATCAGAAGGCTTTAATGATTTTTTTGTGAACGTTGGGCCTAACCTTGCTAAATCTATTAATGGTAATGTTGACGATGTTATTACATTCAAAGGTTATCTTAGTGATGGAATAATTGACTCTATGTTTTGGGAACCAGTTACTCATTATGAGGTACAGGACTATTTATTAACTTTAAATGTAAAGAAAGCTTGCGGCTTTGATGATATTCCAGCCCGATTACTGAAGGATGCTGCTGAAGTAATTGCAAAACCATTATCTTATATTTATAATCAGTCATTATTGAACGGTGTGTTCCCAGAGGCAATGAAAGTAGCCAAAGTTACACCAATTTTTAAAAAAGGGGATAGAAATGTCCCAGGCAATTATAGACCTATTTCAGTTTTGCCTCTTTTGGCCAAAATATTTGAGAAATTAGTAAACAAGAGGCTACTTGATTATTTTGAAAGAAATGATGTCTTGTATAAGCACCAGTATGGCTTTCGTAAACATTATAGTACTAAGTTGTCTTTAATTAATTTGGTTAATGATGTCCTTAAATCACTGGATAAGGACAGTGTAACACTAGGTGTATTCCTAGATTTCCAGAAAGCTTTTGATACAATTGATCACGCAATATTGGCTGGAAAATTAGAACATTATGGAATAAGGGGCCTGCCTCTCCAGTGGTTTAAAGATTATCTTTGTAATAGATTTCAGTTCTCAACTATGATGGACATAGCTCATTGAAGCAGATAATAACATGTGGTGTTCCTCAGGGTTCTGTTTTGGGACCTACACTGTTTTTGTTGTACATAAACGATTTGCCAAACTCAACAAATTATTTTAATTTTAGACTTTTTGCCGATGATTCTAACTTGTTTCATACGTTTCCACCGAGACAGAATTCAATTGATATGGATAATATAGTTAATATGCATCTTGATAAGGTGACCATATGGTGTAAGGTGAATAAACTTACAGTCAATCTCTTAAAGACTAATTATTTGTTAATAAGAGGGAGTAGGCAATCAGTAGTAACTCAAGGGGTGCTAAAAATAGCAGAGACTGAAATAGCCCAGGTTGATGTTGCATCATTTGTAGGAATTTATATAGATCAACACTTGACGTGGAAACCTCATATCCAAAGGGTTAATAAGTTTATCAGGAAAAGGGTTGGTGTTTTATATAGATTAAGACAGTTTGTGCCAAGGCGTGTTTTGTTGTTACTGTATAAGACGTTAATTCAACCGCATATGACCTACGGAATTGAGGTTTGGGGAAGTAATTATGAAATGAACATGAAGTGTTTATTATTAAGCCAAAAGATGGCACTAAGAGTTATAACGTTTAGTCCAATTAGAACTCATTCACAACCGATATTCCAGGAGCTAAAATTATTGAATGTGTATCAACTCCATAAATTATCTATTTGTGTTTTTATGTATCAATTATTGAATGATAAATTGCCACAGTCTCTAATTCAGTATTGCTGTTTCATAGAGCACAACTATGAGACTAGACAAAGAGAAAGTAAGAAGTTAAGTGTGCCTAAAGTAAGGACAACGCAAGGTAAATTTTCAATGTCATTCAGAGGCACACGCTATTGGAATGATCTACCCCTTTCTGTACGGGAGAAAGCATCAGTATCTTGCTTTCGTAGAACTCTTATATCACAAATGTTAATAGAATAGTTGTTTATAACTTAGAACCAAGGCTCTTGCCTTATTGTAAATATTATGTTATATAATTGTTCATCTTTTATTTAGTGTAAAATACCAAAGCTTTGTATATAAGCACAGAACATATTTACCCTAGATGTAGAATAATTTGTAGCTTAGGTATGTATTCAATAGTTATTCATATTTATTCATTACATTCTCATTTATTGCTGTGATACTTTTTGTGTGTTAGTGGTACTAGACACGATTAGCATTAAATGCTATTTTCTGGTCCCATTTATCCTTTCAATGTTAATTAATCATTCACATTTGATTGTTATATTGATGTACTTTTTGTTTTGGATAATAAACTTCAAACTCAAACTCAAACTCAATGTCCAGGAGGATAAATACATTGACTTTATAAACGAAAATTTACAAACTATATTATATATTACCATGAGTACAGACCTATATTTTGCACCACCCCCCTATATATAAAGTTTGTTGGCCTAGAAAAATATGCCTTGTCAATTTGTATTTCGTGCAGGAATATTTGTACTGATCATGGAATTAGTGTGCACCTTCATTCGGATCAAAACACCATGCAATTAAAGTTTGTATTCTTCTGTATTTATAACTTATCATAGGATTCTAAGGACCTGGACAAATTGCAAGCAGTCGGGAAGCTGTTCGCCCTGATGTTCTACAATAAGGTCATCGTCACAATGCCGTTTCCACTTCTTTTTTACAAGAAACTGCTTGTAAAAAGGTACACACCCAATCAACAATCTTTAATTTAATCGAAGAAAGACAAGGAAGTTATGTTTCTCTAATATTTGCGGGCCAGGGGTATAAATGTGTATCATTTCATGTGTATTCTTGAACTGGAGAGCTCATTGATACATTTTCATTTTTTTCTCAACATTTCAAAATGATTTTAAGTCTTTGAGAACTAAGACGAGATCGAGCTTTCCCGACTTGTTTCTCCGATTTCCGTACGAGTTGTATATCGAGTTTGTTGGACAGATAGCTCGTTGTCAAACTACACAAGCTCCTGGATAGAACATACCAAAGAATGATTACATATGCATAATATTATAAATAAATGGATCTGGAATACATTGAATGTAAGAGATAGCTAATGAATAGAGAAATGGAGAGAGAGGTGGAAGAGAAAGAGAGAGAGAGAGAGAGAGAGAGAGAGAGAGAGAGGGAGGGGTAAGGGAGGGTGCGCGCGAGATAGATTGATAGAGAGATAGCGAAGACAATAGAAAGTCAGAGAGAGAAAAGAGAGTTATCCATCTCATATACATTTCAATTCATATTTGAGGATGCAATGCTCATTATATACAGTTAACAACTAAATTATTCATACCTCTTTCAAATTTAATGTTCTGGTTCAATTAGGGCCTTTGTTGAATACTTTTAGATGTAAGCTTTAATATCACATTCCTAAGAAACATAAATTGGGAGAAATCTTCTTCTTTTTTTTTACTTAAACAATTACAAAACATGGTTTAATTTAGTTATTAACTGTAGCTGGTTGCAACAGATGACTAGAGAAATAATACAACTCTATTTTAACAATATTCAGCCCATCCAGTTTCAACGATCTGGAACTGCTAGATCCCGGGATGGCGAAGAGCATGGAAACATTGCTAGAGGCGAGTGACGATGAGCTTTCCGACTACAGATTTACAGTGGATGGACCGGCGAACAAACCGGAGATCGAACTCAAACCAGGAGGCAAAGACGAGGTCGTGACCACGTCAAATGTGTAAGTGTACGACTCTGTCAGAAAGATTTATACCGTTGTGTGTTTTAACATTTTACATTGGAGATGTCGATGTGGTCGTGGAAGTAGATCAATCGTGGTTCACTTTGTCTTGGAATATAATTAAAAAAACATTCCTATAGTGTTTATGACACATTATCTACATTAAAATTCCTTTCTGAATACTAGTTCTAGAGTTATCAGATTATAGATTTCATACGAACGCAAAACATAATTTCAAAACAAATGTCACATTACATTTGGAGTTTAAAGCTTAAATTTTAAAAATTGCGTTTCTTGTATTAAATTAAGCCGGAATTAAGCACTCGATTTCGAGATTTTAACCCCTTTATTGATTATAGTATCTTGAGAAGTAATTTTGAACAATAATGCTTATTAATAAAGGCTGTGTTATCTTTACCCTCGTTTCCAACCAAACCCTGAAAATGAAGTGAATCTTGAGGTGTTTTGTGTAGTGTGTAATTCTTTCTTTTATTTTTCGAATCCCAGTGGAGAGTACATTGAGCTTTGCGCCAGGCATTACACACCATCCACCCAGTTCGATGTATTCAGTGAGAGTTTTCGGAGCATGTTCCGCCGTTTCGATCTTCACCAACGTTTCGCACCACAAGAGCTGATGTCATTATTCCAAGGAGGGGAATATGATTGGAAGGCCTTTCAAGAAGTGAGCTCCTCTTCTTTAACATTAAAACAAAATCTTCTCTCATCAACGCACTAAAAAAAAATCACAAATGTAGAAAATGAATCTACTTCTAACAACATGGTTGCAGTAAATAAACATAATATCGTGATTTTTTTTTAACATAATGCAAAGTTGGTAGGTGCTTTAAGATTTAATAAAAGATAATTTATTCTAAGAAGATAAAAAATAAAGATAATGCACGCTGCGTACCTAAAATTTGTTTCCTGAGAAATAAATGTATAATTATGTCTATTTTGGGGGGCACAGATCAATTTTGTTATTGTTGGTTATTGCTGTTGTTTATTTTCATTTTTTTAAATTTGCTCTTCTTTGCACAGAGCTTTGGTTATGATGAGAAAGGCTACACATCAAACCATCGCGTGGTCAAGATGTTTTGGTCAGTGTTCCATGGTGATCTCACTGAGGATGACAAAAGAGACTTTCTGAGTAAGTCAAATCTTCACTGGTGATCGTTGACCGACAAAGGCCTAACTGTATATAAATAGACGTACCTATAGCACAGTGCTGTATGCAAAATAGATAATATCAAGAAGATCAGTCACTTCATCGTGTTTGAACGTAGGACGTTGATAATCCCTTTTAAAACATCCTGTGACAAGACAAATATTGTGCTGCTTTGGCATCTTTTTGTCAATTTGACATGACGATCCCGTTTTGATATGGTGTTACTTTTAAGACACTGAAAGTGTCACTGTGACAAGATGATAATAATCTAGTCATGTCTTTCGCTCTGCATGTTTCAGAGTACAATGCTTTCATGATCCATCCACTCTAACTTTGATTATGTCGGAATTAGGCACTCATTTTTCCGAAAGTCATGATTCCGAGGGTTTAAAATTCAGAAAACAATTTTTCCATACCAGATGGGGTTCACTAGCTAAGGTCATGCGTATTCTGAAAGATCCAACCCATCTTTTGTTCAGTCATTTTAGTTTCAACACATCTAGTGTTTGCCTTTGTGTCCCTCAAAATGGGACGTTTGTTTAGGGATTTTTTGTGAAAAATTGACCCATTAGAGCGGCACACCCCGTATGTATGTGAGTACCCCCCCCCCTCCCCCCCCCCCCTCCCCCCGGGTATCAAGCGAAACTTGTTTTGTCCCCGATTCCATCTACATGTCCAATAATACAGTAATAATATGAGATGATTCCTGAAGGTGATGGGAATGGGGGGGGGGGGGGGATAAAGTATCATTATAAACACTGAACATGTATTTTAGTTGCTCATGTTGATATTTCACTGTACAATTGAAATATAATTAAACTTGGGTTTGAGTGCTTTAAAAACTCATTACGTAACTGTAATAGACGCTCTCTCTAAGATGAGTAAATTATTGTACTTGGTTATGATTCATAAATTGTACTTTAATGTGAAATATGATTTTAAAGTGATTAACATTATTAATAACCGAATATTAATTTTAAATAAACAGTCATTAATGAGATCATGTGATCATAATATAGTTCAAATTGTAAACTATGATTTGTTGTTTTGAATTAAGTGTTGATTCCATAAAGATTAAGTTTAAATAATTGATATGACCACTTTGTAATTATGATTAATGTTATATACTTTGTAACCGTGTGAAAAAGGAATTTCTATTCATTTCGGCAATAAAACAAATCATCAATCATCAATCAATTATAATTCCGAAAATGAAATAGGGTTCGTTCTCCGAAAATTCGTAATTCTGAACAAATTATACAGGGTTCTATGTCATTTACAGAATTAGAAACATTCAGAGTCATGGAAATTGTGAGCCCTATTTCATTTTCTGAAATACGAACCTTCTGAATTGTGAACCTTTCGAGTAACAGTACCGATTATTCATCTTCTATGTGAATTGTTTTCAGGAGTCTTGACGGGTGCTGACCATGTCTCGATTGGTGGAATCCAGGAGGTTAGACCTAGGATGTGGCCAATGGGAGGAGACAAAGATTGTAGGGGGAAATCCCCGAAGGACATGTGCCCTGAAGTGAATACATGTCATGGTTTCATCGTGCTCCATCTCCCGAAGTACAGGAAAAGAGAGCATCTAAAAGAACGACTCATGAAGCTAATAGAGATGAAAGGGCATGGATTTCATAAAATACCAGAAAAACAAAATTAACAGTCTCGTATTCGGACATTGACATAATATAAATCTAATATCTTAATCAAAGAAAAGTATTCAAAACTGGTTGATGAATTGTAATGTTGGGTCAATTGCAAAATAATTTGTATCATGATGAATAAATAAATTGTATAACATCGTATCTGTTATACACGGTGGCACTACATTCGGTCACAACGACAAACCGACCTATTTTGGGCCATTGGGAATAATAATTTATGATTGAACATTTTGTTTGGTCTGTAGTTGGTTAGGTATTGGTTTCGTTGGTGTGATTGAGCTGCGACAACATACGATATAAAGAAAGAATGGAATATATCAATAAGCCTGTCATCTTCTGCATCGTACTTAAAGAACATGATCAACCACTATAACAGTTGTAGTTCTGTACATAATTAGATTTCTATTATTTAGTACATTCAGTCAATTTTTGTTTTCAAAATGGTGTATTTTGTGTAGTTTTATGCATTTTGAATCATGGCATTCAAATGACTATCCATTCAAGTAGTCTGAGATTTAGGATATGGTAGTTATTCAAAGATTTAATTTTGTTGTTAGTTTCCTCATTCATTAATGAGTGCGCTTCGCTTTAAAAACGTACACATAAACGAAGGCAACAAAAAAGGCGACTATGAGGATGATGAGGATAAGAAAAAGATAAAGACAAAGTTAGACACGTTTTGGTTGCCTTTACAAGATGCTCATTCAATTGGGAATAGTTATATTTCTAGCACTTTGGCACAGCAGAGCACACTGGCATAATACATGTAGTTGAATACAACCAGCTAGTTAATGAAATTGAGGTTAGCAACGAGTAGAAGTTAACCAGAAAACAGACTACAGAAATTACTGCATTTTCCCAGAAGATCCGGTATATACTAATAAACAATTCATTTATATTTGATATAATAACAAAATGCTGTCAAAGATTTCTTGTCTTGGGTAAATGTTATGGATATAAATGGATATAAAATATGTAACTAATTTTGATTATTGCGAATGGAATCATAGTTTTTAAGACAGATTGTATAGCAACAATACCCCGATTTTATTATGAGAAAATAATGTCAGATGTGCACCGAAAGCCTTTATTTTTCTCTGCGTCGTACAGAGTACTACACTAGACAATATTATAAACTGATGGCGTACTGTAAGCGTTGTATATTCTTGCATTTATATCGTTAAACTGGAATTCAATATGAAAATATCTTTAAATAATTATTTCTTTATCATCTTGTATGTTTCTCCACAATGCGTCATGGAGTGTTTTGTCAGACGTTATAGGCGCGGTTTCTTCACTATGATTATTATTATTGTATAAATATAATCATGATTGAATGCAAAAATCAACAGTATTTTTCATTTTGGGATAAGAAATCGTAATTTCTTTTTGTTTGTGGTTATTGGGGAAAATTAAAATTAAATTAAATGCCACATGGTCAACTGAAATTCGATCTTTGTAGAAACTTGTAGGTTTTTTAAACATACAGGTTAACTAAATTATGTTTGTCCTGCCTTTTTAAACGTTTTCCATGAACTTTGTCTTTTTATATTCGTAATCATGATAAATATGAATCTTAACTTAATTGTGTACATACATGTATTATAGGCGAAGAAGAACTTCCTGGAAAATACTCTTTCATTTTCTGGGACACCAGCCTACTTTCTCGAGGCTAAAATGGAAAGGGTGTTTCTAGATCTTAGCATCTTTTACGACGAGAAATAAGTGTTTTTATGATATTTTATTTCTTCTCAAATTGGAATGTGGACATTGTGATTCCCTTCTACTCGATCCACAAGTTTATTACATTTGTTTAAATCTGCAAACTTTACACTGTAGTTGAAATGATTAACCTTAACATTAAAAAGAGTTTTCTTCAGGAATTAGTATTATGATAATCAGTGGCGTAATGAGCAAAAACGTTTGGGGGGGCTGACAAAAACAAATCCGCAGCACCCCACTCTAACATGCATGGGCATCAGTGGCGGATCCAGGAATTTCTTACCGGGGGGGGGGGGGGGCACAAAATGGCATGGGGTTAAATATATGTAAAACGATGAAGCGACAGAACGAGGCTTTAACGGCGAGGGAGCGAAGCGACCAAGCGGGGGTGGGGGAGGGGGGGGGGGGTGGTTCTGGGAGGGGGTTCTGGCCCCCTTCCAAGGTAAGAAGCATTTGCAATTTTAGAACCAAATTAGACGCATTTTCAGGCACTTCCTGGAGTAATATGACGTAAAATTGCTTTCTCCTACCCCTTCCAAGAGTAGGGATCTTTTGCAATTTGAGAACCACATTTGGCGCATTAATGTCCACCGGCACTTCCTGGAAAAAAAAACGAGGCCTTCTGATTGGTTAGAAGTTAGAGAAAAGTGATATGTCACGGCTTGAGACGTTGTATATGCTTTGATGCCGCACAATGCACAAAGACGGTGGTCCGGTACTTCATCAGTAGTACTTGCAAAAATGTTCTCGAGTGTATAAACTGTGTCGTTATCAGGGGCGTCGCTAGATCTGTGTCAGTGGGGGAGTGGGGAGGGTGTAGAGGCCACCGATTACCGACAAAACGAGCAACCAATTACCGACAAATATATTAATACCAATGCTCAAATGTCTACAAATTTAACCCTATAAACCCGGGGCCAGGAACTAAGTTATTTTCCCCCCTCTCCCCCCTCTCCCCCCTCCCGCGCGAAGCGCGGAAACTTTGACACTTCATTATATTATTAGAGAAAGAAGACGATCCGCTGTGCCGTTCTCGACTCTTAATTCTTGTTTGGATCCAGGTCCCCCCCTCCCCCGCGAAGCGCGGCAGCTTTGACGTTACAATAAATTATTACTCTTAATCCTTGTCTGAATTCATTTTCGCCCATCCCGCGCGAAGCGCGGAAGCCTTGACGATTCATTAAATTATTACTCTTAATCCTTGTCTGAATTGATTTTCGCCCATCTCACGCGAAGCGCGGAAGCTTTGACGTTTCAATAAATCATTACTCTTAATCCTCGTCTGAATTCATTTTCACCCATCCCGCGCGAAGCGCGGAAGCTTTCAAGTTTCATTAAATTATTAGAGAAAGAAGACGATTCATTGTAGCGGTTCCGTTTCTTAATCCTTGTCTGAATTCATTTTCGCCCATCTCGCGCGAAGCGCGGAAGCTTTGACGTTTCAATAAACTATTACTCTTAATCCTTGTCTGAATTCATTTTCGCCCATTCCGGGCGAAGCGCGCAAGCTTTTACGTTTCATTAAATTATTAAAGAAGGAAGACGATTCGTTGTACCGTTCTCGACTCTTAATCCTAGTCTGAATTCAGTTCCCCCCCCGCCCCCCCCCCCCGAAGCACGGAAGCTTTGCCGTTTCATTAAATTATTAGAGAAAGAAGACGATTCGTTGTACCGTTCACAATTCTTAATCTTGTCTTAATTCAATTTCCCCACTTAACGGTGCATGTGCAGTGTTACATGGAACGTCCGGCAGTGCTTGACACAGTTGCTTCTGGATAGGATTTTTTCACTAGTGTTACTGTTAGAGGCCAAGGCCCCTTAGTGACTATAAAAAAACATATGCTCTTCCTGGCCATTTGGGAATGTGTCAGTTTGCAACAGAAATGGAGAAACACACATTTTGTTGAAAATCATGTGATATAACGAACATTTATACATCACTTTTATATGGAATTGAAAATAAGTCATGGTTCAATTTTATTTGGGGGGCTGGCTATTCAATTGCAACTTGGGATAACACAACTAAATGCATCGTTGACCGTGAAGGCAAGATTGATATATAATAATAAGAAGTTCCTTTCAGAGTTCATTAGTCGATGCAGTCAATGTCTAGAGGTTGACGTAAAAGACGTACGGATGATAACCCATCGGTGCGGAGAATGAAGACGGTGTGCGGTAAAGATGCTCTGCGTTATACCTGGATGTAGAGGGAGAAGGAGAGCGGCTGCTACGAGAGAGAAAGTTTACTGACATCAATGGACTGGTGGCGCCCTTTGTCGAGTCACGTGGTGTCATGTGCTGGAGCTGGATGACGTCACGATACAAGTGGTGTCGACCCGATGAAGTCATCGTTGAATCGGATCTCGATCGACTGCTTCGAGAGAGAAAGTCAACAGAGAACGTGGAAGAAATGATGTTCATCTTCTTGGTGGGTGGTGTCGTCTGGTCGACCTCAACGGTGTCACACGATCTCTTCCGCTTACGACCGATGACGGCCGAGTCGATAACTTGGGTTGGTTGAATACGAGGATGGTCGATGTCGTCTTTCTTGATGACGGGTTGATGAGCAGAGCTTGAAATAAGAGAGGCTCGACGGAGACGTGCACGACGATTCTGAAACCAGACCTGAAAATATAAGCACAAGAAAAAGAATGGAAGAAATCATCAATTAAAATATCCAAAAAGTGGCAATAATACAATCAATTTTGACGCTTCATAGCACATTCTTTCGTTCAGATAACTAAAGCTTTTCCAATTTAATTTAATCTTCATGAGTGGCAGAAGGTAAGCATTTTTTATTTAACTATAGCTGGCTTATCATAATAATTATCCCGTCATTCCGAAGACTGAATCTAGTTTTTAGTAATAGAGGAAGCCTCAAGTCATAAAAAGAAAGGACAGCTTTCAATCTAAATTTTGTTTCACTTAGTTATTGATAAAGTATAAGTTTTAAATATATATATATATATAGATATATATATATTGCTAATAAGTAGAAAGATATTTACCAGTATTCTGTCTTCTCCAATTTTCAGACTTGAAGCAAGTTGTTCTCTAGTAGTGATACCAGGATACTGGTTGTCGTTGAACGCGGTCTCCAGAATCTGTACCTGTAACTCAGTGAAGACGGTGGGACGTCGACGACGAGGGCGTTTTGTAGGAATGCTACTCGATGAAACTTGAGTGATCATGGTGTAATCTGCCATTCTGATAACCAGTTGGAAAGCGATTGACGATAGGTGATTGCTTGTTTGAAGAGAATAATTAAACTTGTTGGTTGACTTAGCAGCTATTAGCGAATGTTTACGATAACTTTCTGCAGCGTTGACGCACTTTTCTATTGGTCATTTAAGGTAGCCAATATGATTAAGGGAATGTGCCATTTAGAAAGAGTTTGAATTGTGCCGAAGATACCCGAGGATGATATCGGTATGTTAAACAAATCCTCCTGATTCGTCAATTACATAAGGAGAGATTAGATTACACTCCATTAGAACCGCGGCGTTTCAAAGCGGCAAAGCTGTCTATTATCAGTGACTGTCAGTCTGTGGATGAAAAGAGACAATAGAACTTATTCCTTCACTCTTGTGACTCTTCCCCAATCGTAGCTTTATGAATGAATGGAAATTTGGCGTTAGAACAAGAAGTCTGATTCTCGATAAAAAAATGCAGTTTATGTAGGCCTATCATGGAAAATCAAATTACATAGTAGGCGAAATCCTTTG
This sequence comes from Strongylocentrotus droebachiensis, assembly GCA_035222895.1. Classification (NCBI taxonomy): domain Eukaryota; kingdom Metazoa; phylum Echinodermata; class Echinoidea; order Camarodonta; family Strongylocentrotidae; genus Strongylocentrotus; species Strongylocentrotus droebachiensis. Next base: position 122,058 of record JAVYIG010003853.1, read on the forward strand.
CCGTCAATTACATTCAATGTGACAATCACAAATGTAATAGAGTAAAACATCGAAACTATGTTATATCCACAACGGTATTCTTCAAAAATGTATCAGTTCGACATGTAGAGCCTTAGGGACTGAAATGTGTTCACTTTAATAATCAACATACATTTTGATCGTTTTCTATGATATAATGTAGTAAAAACAAATTAGGATAGTGCATGTGCTCTACATCATGTAATTATCTACTTTACTTACAAAAATTATGCTTGATTTTAAAATTAAGCGCTATATAATGATGCACAAGATTATCGTGACGAAGTATAGAAATTCCTAATTTGAAATATCTTAAAACTAATTAAATAAACATCATTTTGTTTTGGGATTTTTTTTCTCTCTCTTTGTTTCTTTCCTTTTTTTAAATTTTAGTTATTCTCAAAAATACGAGCTCTGCTTTTTGATTATTATATTTCCCTTTTCCTTTTAAATTCGACACAATTTATGATATGCTTATATATTTTGTGTATGTTTTGATTTATTACTTATCGACATTTAAGATTGTATCATTACAACTAAGTTTTAAATTGTATGTTATATTGCAAATGTCATTTGATATTCATTTGTTTTAATGTTTTTATTGAGTTACGAAAATAATATAATTTGAATTGAAAAAGATTTTGTCTATATTTCTCAATAGTTTTTCATTCATTTAAGCCTTATTTGAGTAGAAAATCGCTTATCAATGTTCACATTGAGAAACTATACAGCTATTTTGCAGTGCTCACTTGCAAATCTTTCTCGAGTTAATATGCATAAGATACTGATTTTAACAGTTTGACAAGAAACAAAAGTACTGCTCGGTCGCTTGGCTCACACGCTTGTACAGTTATGGAGACATTTTTGAGCGGGGTGCGATTATATTATATAGAACTTAATCCTTCACTCTTCCCCAATCATAGCTTTATGAATGAATGGAAATTTGGCGTTAGAACAAGACAAAAATTGCAGTTTGTGTAGTCCTATCATGGAAAATCAAATTACATAGTAGGCGAAATCCTTTGCCGCCAATTACATTCGATATGACAATGACAAATGTAATAGAGTAAAACATCGAAACTATGTTATATCCACAACGGTAATTCTACGGAAATGTATCATTTCGACAGAGCATTAGGGACTGAAATGTGTTCACTTTAATAATCAACATACATTTGTATCGTTCTCTATAATGCCATGTAGTAAAACTAATTAGGATAGTATACACGCTCTACATCATGTATTTACTTTACTGACAAAAAATAGTAATGCTTGATTTTACAATTAAGCGCTATAATGATGCACAAGATAATTGTGACAGAGTATAGAAATTCCTAATTTAACATATCTTAAAACTAATTATATATACATTATTTTGTTGTGGCATTTTTTCCTCTCTTTCTTTCTTTCTTTTTTGTTATTTTAGTCATTCACAAAAATATGAGGCTCCAATTATCAAAAAGCAAAGCTCAGCTCTGCTTTTTGATAATTGGGTTTCTCTTTTCATTTTAAATTCGACTCAATATATGATATGCTCATATTTTTTGTGTATGCTTTGATTTATTACTTATCGACATTTAGGATTGTATTATTACAATTAAGTTTAACTTGTATGTTATATTGCCAATGTCATTTGATATTTATTTGTTTTAATGTTTTGATTGAGTTATGAAACTACTATTATTTGATTTGAATTGGTCTTTGTCTATATTTTTCAATAGTTTTTGTTAATTTTAGGCCTTATTTGAGTAGAAAATCGCTTATCAATGTTCACATTGAGAAACTATACAGCTATTTTGCAGTGCTCACTTGCAAATCTATCTCTAGTTAATATGCATAAGATACTGATTTTAACAGTTTGACAAGAAAAAAAATTACTGCTCGGTCGCCTTGCTCACACGATTGTACAGTTACGGAGACATTTTTGAGCGGGCGCGAATATATTGTTTGTCATAATCCCAATACACGCCGTTTGGGCGGGAAAGGGCGGAGAAGAAAGAAACAAAGAAAGAAAAAAGGGAATGAGAGAACTAATAGGGCTGAGAATCAACCGAGACACTACATGTACGAATTTAGGTTGATAGTCCGGAGGATCACTATGAAAGAGAAAGAAAGTGATTGACAGTGGAATACAGGAAGAAAGAGGCACGTGTGAGGAGGAGGTCTTCTACACGAACTTTAGCCAAAGAAAGTGTGTATACAATTAAAGATGGAAAATGGAGACAGAAAGACAGACTAAAAAAGTAAGAGAGAGAGAGAGAGTGAGTGAGAGAGAGAGAGAGAGAAAGAGAATGGACAGATGGAGATTGATAGACATAATTATGGAGAAAGGGAGAGGGGAGATAAGACACAGAGAGAGTAAGACAAAAAGAAATAAAGACACAGTGAAAACGAGAAAGATAGAGAACGAAATTCAACACTATATTTATTAGAAGATGTAGCAGTAATTAAAGAATTATCATAAGATAACTCTGTACATTAATAATAAACCTTCGTCCGGCTTTCTGCCTCGTGAACGCACTTTTCTATTGGTCAATAGGAAACCAAACAGGACTATTGGAAGGAGTCCATTTAGGATGAACTTCTTTGACTTTTGCCGAAGATACCGGGTGGGTATTTTGTTATTCAAAACAGATCATCGTAATTTGCCAGACATATTAGGTAATTTAGTTTAGTCCAAGCTTTAATCTATTATACAGGAGATTAGGACCGCGGCTCGTCAAAGTGGCAACGTCATCTTTTACTTCGATTGAATTTGACCGCTTACGCTAACGACTCTACTATAGGAACGTTTTCAATCTTTTAAGGGAAAGAGACCATTTATTAATCCGTATTGTCTGTAGTGGGAGAGGGCGGATATGGCTTTTGAATAGAGCTTTGCTTTAGGGACTTACGATTTATTTAATCCCAGAATGGTTTGGGCCGCTCAATCAAATTCATCTGCCTTAACATAGTATTGGTGATCTGCTACATTATCCTAATATTATATCGAAATTATTTTACACTTCCAACATACTGAAAATAAAGCTGTCCATAATTAACCCTTATGATGACCGTTAATCTATCATGCATGAAAATGGTGTTCACTTACATTTACTGTCTTATGAGGCTTATTAGCCGTCTTCATGGTTTGGGAAGAAAAAGAAGCAAAATTACTGTAAGATGAGATGAAATAGATCATCATAATGCGTCATAAGACATGTTGACATCATTGCCATTTGATCCAAATGTTGAAAGAATATGAAACCAACTAGAAAACACCATACTTGCTGTCAATGAATAACACGTGCCCCCCCCTAACCGATCCCTATTATGTTGTAGATAAATAATAACTGGTTCTCATGTACCAAGCGTGCAGCCAGATAAGTACTACTACTGCGCTTCGTGTGTGCCCTAGTATTGTCTAGTAGCCATTTGCTCCAGATTTTGAAAGAATATGAAACCAACTGCATGCCCAACTAGAAAACACTATACTTAAGCTTGCTGTCAATGATTAACACGTGCCCCCCCCCCGATCCCTATATCATAGATATATTAACCAAGAGTGTACCACATAAGTGCTACTATTGCCCGTCCTGTGTGCCCTAGTAATAGGGACTTTTAGATTTGCGTGGACTGATACGTGTGACGTCCATTCACGACAGTGCATTAGCAGGACGTCGATCGTAGCATAGACCTATTGTCTTCGTGCGAATCTAAAAGTCCCTATTGTCGAGTACCCATTTTACACCCTCACTTGTGTAGAATGGCGTTAGTACTGGGCTGGGATTTTAACCAAGTGCCTTCTTCTTCTTCTTAGTTGATCCCTCCACTATTTCGGAGATTCCTGGAGATAGTCCAAATAAAGTAAATGTTTAAATCCGACCGGTTAGGAGGTTTGGATAGCATTATAACGAAAGGCATCAATTTTGTATAGAAAAAAGACCGATAGTTGAAGTATACTATTATGAATTTCGGAAGGCAGGCATGGATGAAAGGGTAACAAAGTAGCAGGTGTAAATTGCTGTGTCATCATCGTCACAGAAGCGGCGCTCCGGGGGGGGGGGGGAGCAGGGGGCACAGTGCCCTCCCACCTTTTCAAGTACCCAAAAAGTGCCCCTTTAACTTTGTAAGAAATGCCCCTTTTTACATAGGAAAAGTGCTCCTTTTACTTGACAAGTGCCCCTTCCCCTTTCCACCACTGATAAGTGCTCCTTTTATATTGACACGTACCCTTTTCCTTTGACAAGTTCTCATTTTCCTTTGCAGTAAGTGTCCATTTTTCATTCTATAAAGTGCCGTTTGTAATCTCTAGTAAGTTCACCTTTTCAGGTAAGAGAACCGCCCCTTTTCACTTTTGATAAGCGCCCCCTTCACCTCTGATAATTGCCCTATTAAAATATGAGAGGTTCCCCTTTTGCTTTGACAAGTTCCCCTTTTTCCTTTGTAAAAAGTGTCCCTTCCCCTTTTAATGACTACCCCGTTTTAACTCAGATAAGCGCACCTTAATTTTCACATGTGCCCCCTTTTCTTTTTAATAAGTGACACTTTTCCTTATGATAAGTGTCCCAATTTAAAAAAGAGCCCCTTTCCCTTTTCATAAATGCCCATTTTCATCTATGAAAATAGTTTGTTTTTTTTCATTCTCATAGTGCCCCTTTTCATCTCTTGTAAATGACCCTATTCAATTCTGAGAGATACTCGTTTTACTTGACAAGAGCCCATTCCCCTCCTGATAAGTGCTATTTTCATCTCTTATGAATGCCCCTTTTATTTTCACACGTCCCCCCTTTCCTTCCTAATAATGCTTTTTTCCTTCTTATAAGTGCCCCTTCCCCTTCTCATAAAAACTCCTTTTTCTCTTTGAGGAGTGCCCCGTTTACTATAGCATGTGCCTCTTTTTCATTTTAACAAGAGCCACTTCCCCCTTGTCATAAAAGCCCCCTTTCACCTCCGATAAATGCCCCTATTAAAATCTGATCGGTGCCCCTTTTCTTTCAACAAATGCACATTTTACTTTATCATTAGTGCCACTTTTTCATTCTCATAAGTGCCTCTTTTCATCTATGGTCAGTGCCTCTTTACAGATGCGATAAGTGCCCCTTTTCACCTCTGAAAACTAAATACCAATGTCTAAAAAAAATGTATTTTCGCTTTGAGGTTTCCCTTTGAAGGTGCCCTTTTTTAGTACTAGATAATGGAGAAAGAGGGGATAGAGAGAAAGAGGGTAAGGAGGAAACAAGACGAAGAAAGGAGATTATAGTATTTACAATTATAATGCACAATCGTTCAAATTAGCGTACACAAAATTATTATGTGTGTGACTAGCACGAATGGTTTATCAGAATCACAAACACAAGACACACGACCTTTCCAACATCGCTAACATGTTCAGCTTCTCCAAAGTACACATTTTTTATATTCAAAAGAAAAGAAAAATAACGACAATTTTGACAAAGATATAACATTTTGACATTTTATTCAATTGCAACTTGGGATAACACAACTAAATGCATCGTTGACCGTGAAGGCAAGATTGATATATAATAATAAGAAGTTCCTTTCAGAGTTCATTAGTCGATGCAGTCAATGTCTAGAGGTTGACGTAGAAGACGTACGGATGATAACCCATCGGTGCGGAGAATGAAGACGGTGTGCGGTAAAGATGCTCTGCGTTATACCTGGATGTAGAGGGAGAAGGAGAGCGGCTGCTACTAGAGAGAAAGTTTACTGACATCAATGGACTGGTGGCGCCCTTTGTCGAGTCACGTGGTGTCATGTGCTGGAGCTGGATGACGTCACGATACAAGTGGTGTCGACCCGATGAAGTCATCGTTGAATCGGATCTCGATCGACTGCTTCGAGAGAGAAAGTCAACAGAGAACGTGGAAGAAATGATGTTCATCTTCTTGGTGGGTGGTGTCGTCTGGTCGACCTCAACGGTGTCACACGATCTCTTCCGCTTACGACCGATGACGGCCGAGTCGATAACTTGGGTTGGTTGAATACGAGGATGGTCGATGTCGTCTTTCTTGATGACGGGTTGATGAGCAGAGCTTGAAACAAGTGAGGCTCGACGGAGACGTGAACGACGATTCTGAAACCAGACCTGAAAATAAGCAAAAGAAAAAGAATGGAAGAAATCATCAATTAAATATCCAAAAAGTGGCAAAATACAATCTATTTTGACGTTTCATAGCACATTCTTTTGTTCAGATAACTACAGCTTTTCCCATGTAATATCATAATAGTTATCCTGTCATTCCGAAGATCGAAGCTAGTTTGTAATAAATAGAGGAAGCCAAAAAGGACAGCTCTCAATCTAAATCTTTGTTTCACCTAGTTATTGCAACAGTATTTGTTTTTAAAAACATATACTGCTAATAAGTAGAAAGATATTTACCAGTATTCTGTCTTCTCCAATTTTCAGAGTTGAAGCAAGATGTTCTCTAGTAGTGATACTAGGATACTGGTTGTCGATGAACGCGGTCTCCAGAATATGTAGCTGTATCTCAGTAAAGACGGTGGGACGTCGACGACGAGGGCGTTTGGTAGGAATGCTACTCGATGAAACTTGAGTGATCATGGTGTAATCCGCCATTCTGATAACTAGTTGGAACGCGATTGATGATAGGTGATTGCTTGTTTAGAGCGAATAATTAATCTTGTTGGTTGATTTAGCAGCTATTAGCGAATGATTACGATAACTGATTACAGAAGCCCTTATCCGCTCTCCGCGGCGTTGGCGCCCCGAGTTGACGCACTTTTCTATTGGTCATTTAAGGTAGCCAATAGGATTAAGGGAATGTGCCCTTTTAGAAAGACGTACTTTGAATTGTGCCGAAGATACCTGAGGACGTTATCGTTATGTTAAACAGATCCTCCTGATTGGTCAATTACATAAGGAGAGATTAGAGATACAATTACACGTCATTAGAACCGCGGCGTTTCAAAGCGGCAAAGCTGTCTATTATCAGTGACTGTCAGTCTGTGGATGAAAAGAGACAATAAAACTTAATCCTTCACTCTTCCCCTATCATAGCTTCATGAATGAATGGAAATTTGGCGTTAGAACAAGAAGTCTGATTCTCGATAAAGATTGCAGTTTGTGTTGGCCTATCATGGAAAATCAAATTACATAGTAGGCGAAATCCTTTGCCGCCAATTACATTCAATGTGACAATCACAAAACATCGAAACTATGTTACATCCACAACAAAATTCTACGAAAATGTATCATTTCGACATGTAGACCCTTAGCGACTGGAATATGTTCACTTTAATAATCAACATACATTTTTATCGTTTTCTAGAATAAAATGTAGTAAAACAATTTAGGATAGTGCATACGCTCTACATCATGTTTCTTCTTTACTGACAAAAAAAAAGAGTAATGCTTGATTTTACAATTAAGCGCTATATATTGATGCACAGGATAATCGTGACGTAGTATAAACATTCCTAATTTAAAATATCTTAGAACTAATTAAGCATACATTATTTTGTTTTGGGATTTTTTTTCTCTCTCTCTCTTTCTTTCTTTCTTTTTTTTATTTTAGTAATTCACACAAATACGAGCTCTCTTTTTTGATAACTGAAATCCTCTTTTCCGTTTAAATTCGACTCAATTTATGATATGCTCGTATACTTTGTGTATGTTTTGATTTATAACTTATCAACATTTAGTTTTAACTTGTATATTATATTGCCAATGTTATTTGATATTCATTTGTTTTAATGTTTTGATTGAGTTATGAAAATAATATATTTTGAATTGAAAAGGTCTTTGTCTATACTTCTCAATAGTTTTCGTTAATTTAAGCCTTATTTTAGTAGGAAATCGCTTAAGAAACTCTACAGCTAGTTTGCAGTGCTCACTTGCAAATCTTTCTCTAGTTAACATGCATATTAGATACTGATTTTAACAGTTTAACAAGAATCAAAAGTACTGCTCGGTCACTTTGCTCACACGCATGTACAGTAACGGAGACATTTTTGAGCGGGGCGCGGGAGCGATTTCATTGTTAATTTGTCATAATCCCAACATACGCCGTTTGGGCGGGAAAGGGCGGGGAAGAAAGAAACAAAGAAAGAAAAAAGGGAATGAGAGAAATAATTGGGCGGAAAATCAACTGAGACACTACATGTACGAATTAAGGCTGATGGACCGAAGGATCACTACGATAGAGAAAGAAAGTGATTGACAGTGGAATACAGGAAGAACGAAGCACGTGTGAGGAGGAGGTCTTCTACAACGTGGAGTTACTGTCTACAAGAAATTTTGCCAAAGAAAGTGGGGATGAAATTAAAGATGGAAAATGGAGACAGAAAGACAGACTAAAAGAAGCAAGAGAGAGAGAGAGAGAGAGAGAGAGAGAGAGAGAGAGAGAGAGTGGAAGGGGAGATTTTTAACAGGGGAAACGCAGAAAAGGAAAGCGATGAACGGATAGAGAGAGAGAGAGAGAGAAAGAAAATAACTAAGAGAGAGATCGAGATACAGGGAACAGAAGGGAACGAAAGGAAAAGAGAGAGGGATAGAGAGAGAGAGAGAGAGGGAGAGAGAGGAGGAGATAATGACATGTCTGAGCAGATGGAGATTGATATGCATAATTTTAGAGAAAGGGAGAGGGGAGATAAGACACACAGAGAGTAACACAGAAATAAATAAAGACTAAATGAAAACGAGAAAGATAGAGAACGAAATTCAAATTAACATTCATTAGAAGACTTGTTATTAAAGAATTATCATAAGATAACTATGTACATTAATAGATAGCCTACATCCAGCTTTCTGCCCCGTGAACGCACTTTTCTATTGGTCAATTAGAAAGCCAACAGGACTATTGGAAGGTGTCCATTTAGGATGAACTTCTTTGACTTTTGCCGAAGATACCGGGTGGGTATATTGTTATTCAAAACAGATCCTCCTAATTTGTCAGGTATATTAGGTCATTTAGTTTGTTCCAAGCTTAAGCTATTGTACAGGAGATTAGGACCGCGGCTCGTCAAGGTGGCAACGTCATCTTTTACTTCGATTGAATTTGACCGCGTGCGTAACGACTCTACTATATGAACGTTTTCAATCTTATAAGGGAAAGAGACCATTTATTAATCCGTATTGTCTGTAGTGGGAGAGGGCGGATATGGCCCTTGAATGGAGCTTTGCCATAGGGACTTACGATTCATTTAATCTCAGAATGAATTAGGCAGCTCCATCAAATTCATCTGGCTTAACACAGTATTGGTAATCAGCTACATATCCTAATATTATATCGAAATTATTGTACAATTCCAACATAATGAAAATAAAGCTGTCCATAATTAACCATAATGATGAACGTAAATGTATCATGCATGAAATGATGTTCACTTACATTTAATATCTTAGTAGGCTTAATAGCCGTCTTCATGGTTTAGGAAGAAAGAGAAGCAACATTACTGTATGATGTGATGAAATAGATCATCATAATGCGTCATAAGACATGTTGACATCATTGCCATTTGATCCAAATGTTGAAAGAATATGAAACCAACTAGAAAACACCATACTTGCTGTCAATGAATAACACGTGCCCCCCCCTAACCGATCCCTATTATGTTGTAGATAAATAATAACTGGTTCTCATGTACCAAGCGTGCAGCCAGATAAGTACTACTACTGCGCTTCGTGTGTGCCCTAGTATTGTCTAGTAGCCATTTGCTCCAGATTTTGAAAGAATATGAAACCAACTGCATGCCCAACTAGAAAACACTATACTTAAGCTTGCTGTCAATGATTAACACGTGCCCCCCCCCCCGATCCCTATATCATAGATATATTAACCAAGAGTGTACCACATAAGTGCTACTATTGCCCGTCCTGTGTGCCCTAGTAATAGGGACTTTTAGATTTGCGTGGACTGATACGTGTGACGTCCATTCACGACAGTGCATTAGCAGGACGTCGATCGTAGCATAGACCTATTGTCTTCGTGCGAATCTAAAAGTCCCTATTGTCGAGTACCCATTTTACACCCTCACTTGTGTAGAATGGCGTTAGTACTGGGCTGGGATTTTAACCAAGTGCCTTCTTCTTCTTCTTAGTTGATCCCTCCACTATTTCGGAGATTCCTGGAGATAGTCCAAATAAAGTAAATGTTTAAATCCGACCGGTTAGGAGGTTTGGATAGCATTATAACGAAAGGCATCAATTTTGTATAGAAAAAAGACCGATAGTTGAAGTATACTATTATGAATTTCGGAAGGCAGGCATGGATGAAAGGGTAACAAAGTAGCAGGTGTAAATTGCTGTGTCATCATCGTCACAGAAGCGGCGCTCCGGGGGGGGGGGGGGAGCAGGGGGCACAGTGCCCTCCCACCTTTTCAAGTACCCAAAAAGTGCCCCTTTAACTTTGTAAGAAATGCCCCTTTTTACATAGGAAAAGTGCTCCTTTTACTTGACAAGTGCCCCTTCCCCTTTCCACCACTGATAAGTGCTCCTTTTATATTGACACGTACCCTTTTCCTTTGACAAGTTCTCATTTTCCTTTGCAGTAAGTGTCCATTTTTCATTCTATAAAGTGCCGTTTGTAATCTCTAGTAAGTTCACCTTTTCAGGTAAGAGAACCGCCCCTTTTCACTTTTGATAAGCGCCCCCTTCACCTCTGATAATTGCCCTATTAAAATATGAGAGGTTCCCCTTTTGCTTTGACAAGTTCCCCTTTTTCCTTTGTAAAAAGTGTCCCTTCCCCTTTTAATGACTACCCCGTTTTAACTCAGATAAGCGCACCTTAATTTTCACATGTGCCCCCTTTTCTTTTTAATAAGTGACACTTTTCCTTATGATAAGTGTCCCAATTTAAAAAAGAGCCCCTTTCCCTTTTCATAAATGCCCATTTTCATCTATGAAAATAGTTTTTTTTTTTTCATTCTCATAGTGCCCCTTTTCATCTCTTGTAAATGACCCTATTCAATTCTGAGAGATACTCGTTTTACTTGACAAGAGCCCATTCCCCTCCTGATAAGTGCTATTTTCATCTCTTATGAATGCCCCTTTTATTTTCACACGTCCCCCCTTTCCTTCCTAATAATGCTTTTTTCCTTCTTATAAGTGCCCCTTCCCCTTCTCATAAAAACTCCTTTTTCTCTTTGAGGAGTGCCCCGTTTACTATAGCATGTGCCTCTTTTTCATTTTAACAAGAGCCACTTCCCCCTTGTCATAAAAGCCCCCTTTCACCTCCGATAAATGCCCCTATTAAAATCTGATCGGTGCCCCTTTTCTTTCAACAAATGCACATTTTACTTTATCATTAGTGCCACTTTTTCATTCTCATAAGTGCCTCTTTTCATCTATGGTCAGTGCCTCTTTACAGATGCGATAAGTGCCCCTTTTCACCTCTGAAAACTAAATACCAATGTCTAAAAAAAATGTATTTTCGCTTTGAGGTTTCCCTTTGAAGGTGCCCTTTTTTAGTACTAGATAATGGAGAAAGAGGGGATAGAGAGAAAGAGGGTAAGGAGGAAACAAGACGAAGAAAGGAGATTATAGTATTTACAATTATAATGCACAATCGTTCAAATTAGCGTACACAAAATTATTATGTGTGTGACTAGCACGAATGGTTTATCAGAATCACAAACACAAGACACACGACCTTTCCAACATCGCTAACATGTTCAGCTTCTCCAAAGTACACATTTTTTATATTCAAAAGAAAAGAAAAATAACGACAATTTTGACAAAGATATAACATTTTGACATTTTATTCAATTGCAACTTGGGATAACACAACTAAATGCATCGTTGACCGTGAAGGCAAGATTGATATATAATAATAAGAAGTTCCTTTCAGAGTTCATTAGTCGATGCAGTCAATGTCTAGAGGTTGACGTAGAAGACGTACGGATGATAACCCATCGGTGCGGAGAATGAAGACGGTGTGCGGTAAAGATGCTCTGCGTTATACCTGGATGTAGAGGGAGAAGGAGAGCGGCTGCTACTAGAGAGAAAGTTTACTGACATCAATGGACTGGTGGCGCCCTTTGTCGAGTCACGTGGTGTCATGTGCTGGAGCTGGATGACGTCACGATACAAGTGGTGTCGACCCGATGAAGTCATCGTTGAATCGGATCTCGATCGACTGCTTCGAGAGAGAAAGTCAACAGAGAACGTGGAAGAAATGATGTTCATCTTCTTGGTGGGTGGTGTCGTCTGGTCGACCTCAACGGTGTCACACGATCTCTTCCGCTTACGACCGATGACGGCCGAGTCGATAACTTGGGTTGGTTGAATACGAGGATGGTCGATGTCGTCTTTCTTGATGACGGGTTGATGAGCAGAGCTTGAAACAAGTGAGGCTCGACGGAGACGTGAACGACGATTCTGAAACCAGACCTGAAAATAAGCAAAAGAAAAAGAATGGAAGAAATCATCAATTAAATATCCAAAAAGTGGCAAAATACAATCTATTTTGACGTTTCATAGCACATTCTTTTGTTCAGATAACTACAGCTTTTCCCATGTAATATCATAATAGTTATCCTGTCATTCCGAAGATCGAAGCTAGTTTGTAATAAATAGAGGAAGCCAAAAAGGACAGCTCTCAATCTAAATCTTTGTTTCACCTAGTTATTGCAACAGTATTTGTTTTTAAAAACATATACTGCTAATAAGTAGAAAGATATTTACCAGTATTCTGTCTTCTCCAATTTTCAGAGTTGAAGCAAGATGTTCTCTAGTAGTGATACTAGGATACTGGTTGTCGATGAACGCGGTCTCCAGAATATGTAGCTGTATCTCAGTAAAGACGGTGGGACGTCGACGACGAGGGCGTTTGGTAGGAATGCTACTCGATGAAACTTGAGTGATCATGGTGTAATCCGCCATTCTGATAACTAGTTGGAACGCGATTGATGATAGGTGATTGCTTGTTTAGAGCGAATAATTAATCTTGTTGGTTGATTTAGCAGCTATTAGCGAATGATTACGATAACTGATTACAGAAGCCCTTATCCGCTCTCCGCGGCGTTGGCGCCCCGAGTTGACGCACTTTTCTATTGGTCATTTAAGGTAGCCAATAGGATTAAGGGAATGTGCCCTTTTAGAAAGACGTACTTTGAATTGTGCCGAAGATACCTGAGGACGTTATCGTTATGTTAAACAGATCCTCCTGATTGGTCAATTACATAAGGAGAGATTAGAGATACAATTACACGTCATTAGAACCGCGGCGTTTCAAAGCGGCAAAGCTGTCTATTATCAGTGACTGTCAGTCTGTGGATGAAAAGAGACAATAAAACTTAATCCTTCACTCTTCCCCTATCATAGCTTCATGAATGAATGGAAATTTGGCGTTAGAACAAGAAGTCTGATTCTCGATAAAGATTGCAGTTTGTGTTGGCCTATCATGGAAAATCAAATTACATAGTAGGCGAAATCCTTTGCCGCCAATTACATTCAATGTGACAATCACAAAACATCGAAACTATGTTATATCCACAACAAAATTCTACGAAAATGTATCATTTCGACATGTAGACCCTTAGCGACTGGAATATGTTCACTTTAATAATCAACATACATTTTTATCGTTTTCTAGAATAAAATGTAGTAAAACAATTTAGGATAGTGCATACGCTCTACATCATGTTTCTTCTTTACTGACAAAAAAAAAGAGTAATGCTTGATTTTACAATTAAGCGCTATATATTGATGCACAGGATAATCGTGACGTAGTATAAACATTCCTAATTTAAAATATCTTAGAACTAATTAAGCATACATTATTTTGTTTTGGGATTTTTTTTCTCTCTCTCTCTTTCTTTCTTTCTTTTTTTTATTTTAGTAATTCACACAAATACGAGCTCTCTTTTTTGATAACTGAAATCCTCTTTTCCGTTTAAATTCGACTCAATTTATGATATGCTCGTATACTTTGTGTATGTTTTGATTTATAACTTATCAACATTTAGTTTTAACTTGTATATTATATTGCCAATGTTATTTGATATTCATTTGTTTTAATGTTTTGATTGAGTTATGAAAATAATATATTTTGAATTGAAAAGGTCTTTGTCTATACTTCTCAATAGTTTTCGTTAATTTAAGCCTTATTTTAGTAGGAAATCGCTTAAGAAACTCTACAGCTAGTTTGCAGTGCTCACTTGCAAATCTTTCTCTAGTTAACATGCATATTAGATACTGATTTTAACAGTTTAACAAGAATCAAAAGTACTGCTCGGTCACTTTGCTCACACGCATGTACAGTAACGGAGACATTTTTGAGCGGGGCGCGGGAGCGATTTCATTGTTAATTTGTCATAATCCCAACATACGCCGTTTGGGCGGGAAAGGGCGGGGAAGAAAGAAACAAAGAAAGAAAAAAGGGAATGAGAGAAATAATTGGGCGGAAAATCAACTGAGACACTACATGTACGAATTAAGGCTGATGGACCGAAGGATCACTACGATAGAGAAAGAAAGTGATTGACAGTGGAATACAGGAAGAACGAAGCACGTGTGAGGAGGAGGTCTTCTACAACGTGGAGTTACTGTCTACAAGAAATTTTGCCAAAGAAAGTGGGGATGAAATTAAAGATGGAAAATGGAGACAGAAAGACAGACTAAAAGAAGCAAGAGAGAGAGAGAGAGAGAGAGAGAGAGAGAGAGAGAGAGAGTGGAAGGGGAGATTTTTAACAGGGGAAACGCAGAAAAGGAAAGCGATGAACGGATAGAGAGAGAGAGAGAGAGAAAGAAAATAACTAAGAGAGAGATCGAGATACAGGGAACAGAAGGGAACGAAAGGAAAAGAGAGAGGGATAGAGAGAGAGAGAGAGAGGGAGAGAGAGGAGGAGATAATGACATGTCTGAGCAGATGGAGATTGATATGCATAATTTTAGAGAAAGGGAGAGGGGAGATAAGACACACAGAGAGTAACACAGAAATAAATAAAGACTAAATGAAAACGAGAAAGATAGAGAACGAAATTCAAATTAACATTCATTAGAAGACTTGTTATTAAAGAATTATCATAAGATAACTATGTACATTAATAGATAGCCTACATCCAGCTTTCTGCCCCGTGAACGCACTTTTCTATTGGTCAATTAGAAAGCCAACAGGACTATTGGAAGGTGTCCATTTAGGATGAACTTCTTTGACTTTTGCCGAAGATACCGGGTGGGTATATTGTTATTCAAAACAGATCCTCCTAATTTGTCAGGTATATTAGGTCATTTAGTTTGTTCCAAGCTTAAGCTATTGTACAGGAGATTAGGACCGCGGCTCGTCAAGGTGGCAACGTCATCTTTTACTTCGATTGAATTTGACCGCGTGCGTAACGACTCTACTATATGAACGTTTTCAATCTTATAAGGGAAAGAGACCATTTATTAATCCGTATTGTCTGTAGTGGGAGAGGGCGGATATGGCCCTTGAATGGAGCTTTGCCATAGGGACTTACGATTCATTTAATCTCAGAATGAATTAGGCAGCTCCATCAAATTCATCTGGCTTAACACAGTATTGGTAATCAGCTACATATCCTAATATTATATCGAAATTATTGTACAATTCCAACATAATGAAAATAAAGCTGTCCATAATTAACCATAATGATGAACGTAAATGTATCATGCATGAAATGATGTTCACTTACATTTAATATCTTAGTAGGCTTAATAGCCGTCTTCATGGTTTAGGAAGAAAGAGAAGCAACATTACTGTATGATGTGATGAAATAGATCATCATAATGCGTCAAAAGACATGTTGACATCATTGTCATTTGATCCAGATGTTTTAAAATAATTCCATAAATTGGGGTAAAACAAAAATATTCCAACTCTATGAGCGACAGTGTAGTGGGGGATATAGAGGCCACCGATTACGGACAAAACTAGCCATCTATTACCGACAAATATATTAATGCCAATGTCCGAATGTCTCCAAATTTAACCCTATAAACCCGGGGCCAGGAGCTAAATAATTTTTCAGTTCCTCCCTCCCGCGCAAAGCGCATAAGCTTTGACATTTCATTAAATTATTAGAGAAAGAAGACGATTCGTTGAACCGTAGCCGACTCTTAATTCTTGTTCCGCCCCTCCCGCGCGAAGCGCAAAAGCTATGACGTTTCATTATTAGAGAAAGAAGACTATTCGTTGTAACGTTCTCGACTCTTCATCCTTGTCTGAAATCGTTTTTCCCCCTGCGCCGAAGCTTTCACGTTTCATTAAATTATTAGAAAAAAGAAGACAATTCGTTGTACCGTATCCTTGTCTGAATACAGTTACCCCCCCCCTCACACGCAAAGCGCGGAAGCTTTGACGTTTTATTTAATTGTTGCTCTTAATCCTAGTCTGAATTCAGATTCCCCGGAAATCCCCCCCCCTCCCGCGTGAAGCTCGGAAACGTTGACGTTTATTTAAATTATTAGAGAGAGAAGACGATTCGATGTACTGTTTTCGACTCTTAATTCTTGTCTTAAATCAGTTTCCCCCCTTCTCGTTCTAAGCGCTGAAGCTTTGACTTTTTATTAAATTATTATAGAAAGAAGACGATCAGTTGTACTGTATTTGACTCTTAATCCCTGTCTGAATTCAGTTTCGCCCCTCCCGCGCGAAGCGCAGAAGCTATGACGTTTCATTATTAGAGAAAGAAGAATATTCGTTGCAACGTTCTCGACTCTTCATCCTTGTCTAAATTCAGTTTCCCCCCTGCGCGGAAGCTTTCACGTTTCATTAAATTATTAGAGAAAGAAGACGATTCGTTGTTACCGACTCTTAATCATTGTCTGAAATCGTTTTTCCCCCTGCGCCGAAGCTTTCACGTTTCATTAAATTATTAGAAAAAAGAAGACAATTCGTTGTACCGTATCCTTGTCTGAATACAGTTACCCCCCCCCTCACACGCGAAGCGCGGAAGCTTTGACGTTTTATTTAATTGTTGCTCTTAATCCTAGTCTGAATTCAGATTCCCCGGAAATCCCCCCCCCCCCTCCCGCGTGAAGCTCGGAAACGTTGACGTTTATTTAAATTATTAGAGAGAGAAGACGATTCGATGTACTGTTTTCGACTCTTAATTCTTGTCTTAAATCAGTTTCCCCCCTTCTCGTTCTAAGCGCTGAAGCTTTGACTTTTTATTAAATTATTATAGAAAGAAGACGATCAGTTGTACTGTATTTGACTCTTAATCCCTGTCTGAATTCAGTTTCGCCCCTCCCGCGCGAAGCGCAGAAGCTATGACGTTTCATTATTAGAGAAAGAAGAATATTCGTTGCAACGTTCTCGACTCTTCATCCTTGTCTAAATTCAGTTTCCCCCCTGCGCGGAAGCTTTCACGTTTCATTAAATTATTAGAGAAAGAAGACGATTCGTTGTTACCGACTCTTAATCATTGTCTGAATTTTCAAAAATGTTTCTTTGTCAGATAAAAAGTCAAAATTCGTAGGGAAAAAAATTGCCGGCCGACCGACATAATACATCTCACCGACTTCAAACTTCTGCATATACCGACACAGCGGACCCGAAGCAGCAACATAATTATATATGCGTATCTTTCTTGCTCTCTAGAAGTGGCGATTCGACTGAACATCCCCCTCCCTTTCTTACTTCAACCCTCTTCCCTCAGACTCTCGCCCCCCCCCCACCCCCCTTTCTCTACTCTCTTTCACCCCCTGTTTCTTTTGTTTTCCTTTTTATCTTTGTTTCTTCTTTTTTTTCCTTTTTTTCCTTTTCTTTCTTTCCTTTCTTTTCCTTTTCTTTTGTCTTTTCTTTCCCTTTCTCTCTCGTTTTCCTCCTCCCCTTTTCTCATTTCCCCCGACAGCAGCGCAATTTTACTGACAATATCCTGAAGGGTGGGGGTGTCGCACCCCCACAACTGGCAAAAAAAAATGGCGGAAATCTCACAAGGAAGTGTATCTAGTGACAATTTTCAAAAATGCTACTTTTAAATAATAAACTTGGGGTAATATTTTTGTATATAATTTGTATATTTTTTAAAACTAAAGTTTATCAACGAAACGCACTCAGAAATCAAAGAAATATAAAATAATTCCTCTTTGTAGTTTTTCAGACTTTTTTGCTGAATGTCAACAAGAAGGAATGAGACAGATGTGTTAAAAGACAGAAAGTGAATAATTATGGAAGAAGAAAAAACATTGTGGGCAAATAAAACAATGGAGGTGTTCTAAAGGACCCTTAATACCCAAGGATAAACTGAGAAGATAGAATACAAAAAAAAGGGAGACCGATTAAGAGAGCAGAAGAGAGATAGAGAGGGAGAGGGGGAGGGGGAGTTCATTGAATCAGATAACGTAATAGAGAAAGATCGATAGAAACATAGAGGATAAATGGAGAGTAATAGAGAGAAAGAAGAAAAAGAGAGAGAGAGAGAGAGAGGGGGCAGAGAAAGAGAAAGAGAATAGGGAACGATCAAGATAAATTCATTTAGATATGAGCTAAAGAGAATTGGAGAGACGAAGGAGAAGACAAAGTTTGAGATCATGAAGATATGCAGCTAGTAGATATAGAGAAAGAGGGGAAGAGAGAGAAAGCGGATAAGGAGGAAAAAGGACGAAGAAAGGAGATCAGGGGCGGCGATCCCGGGGGACGGGGGGGACACGTCCCCCCCTCAATTTTTCAAGGGGGGGATCGTCCCCCCCTCAAAATTTTGAAAAGTGCAAAAAAAAAGTGTATAGCAAATACTGACTAAAGACTGCAACAAACTTTAAGGCTCTGGACGGCCCAAGAGTGCAGCGTTTAGACGAATAAAAGTGCAAAATCTTCTCGCTCGGGAGCTACGCTCCCTCGCATAATATTTGTTAAACTGTAAAAGTAAATATTGTAGAAAAGTGAAGTGTGAAAAAGGTATATTGTTTGTTTTTATACTATTGTTTTGCTAATACAAAAAAACTATAAAAAAAAAAAACCTGTAAAGGGGTAATCACTTCCGTCATCTTCACCCCTCTCGTTCACTATTATGCTCCCTCGCACTGCATGGCGTAATGACGGGGGGGGGGGGACTTGATGGCAGTTCCCCCCTTATAAATTTCAAACATGGTTTATTTCTATTAATTCGATACCAATGATTTACAAATGTTGCTGAAATGGTTTTTCCCGGAGCTTCCGGGGGCTCTGCCCCCTGAACCCCACCAAGGGGCCCGCTTTAGGGCCCCTGGTTACCTTTCAGAGGGCAGAGCCCCCTGAAGCTCAAGGTTTTTAGGCATTTAATAACTGTCAGATCAGTATCCAGGGGCCGCCTTAAGGCGGAGCCCCTGTAAGCTTAGGATTTTAAGACATTTAATTACGGTCAGATGAGCAACCAGGGGCCCGTCCTAGGGTCCCTTGGTGGGGTTCAGGGGGCAGAGCCCCCGGAAGCTCCGGGAAAAACCATTTCAGCAACATTTGTAAATCATTGGTATCGAATTAATAGAAATAAACCATGTTTAAAATTTATAAGGGGGGAACTGCCATCAAGTCCCCCCCCCCCGTCATTACGCCATGCAGTGCGAGGGAGCATATAGTGAACGAGAGGGGTGAAGATGACGGAAGTGATTACCCCTTTACAGGTTTTTTTTTTTACAGTTTGTTTGTATTAGCAAAACAATAGTATAAAAACAAACAATATACCTTTTTCACACTTCACTTTTCTACAATATTTACTTTTACAGTTTAACAAATATTATGCGAGGGAGCGTAGCTCCTGAGCGAGAAGATTTTGCACTTTTATTCGTCTAAACGTTGCACTCTTGGGCCGTCCAGAGCCTTAAAGTTTGTTGCAGTCTTTAGTCAGTATTTGCTAAGACGGGCCCCTGGTTGCTCATCTGACCGTAATTAAATGTCTTAAAATCCTAAGCTTACAGGGGCTCCGCCTTAAGGCGGCCCCTGGATACTGATCTGACAGTTATTAAATGCCTAAAAACCTTGAGCTTCAGGGGGCTCTGCCCTCTGAAAGGTAACCAGGGGCCCTAAAGCGGGCCCCTAGATGCTCATCTGACCGTTATTAAATGCCTAAAACCCCTGAGCTTCATGGAGCGACGCCTCTTGTCCCCCGCCAAGGCTTTGCCCCTGGACCCCACGCCAATTTACACTCCACTTGCTTCGCTCGTTTTGCTCTACCTGCCATGGAAAATCCTTTAGCCCCCGTTCCGCGGGGCCTGCATGTACCATGTAAGAGTGGGGGGGGGGGGGGTGCGGATTTTTGCTCAGTTTTTGCTCAGTACGCCACTGCTCCACCGTCCCCGGGATTTCGTCCCCCCCGGTCATGAAGAGAAATCGCCGCCCCTGAAGGAGATTATAGTATTTTCAATTATAATGCACAATCGTTCAAATTAGCCTCCTCAAAACTGTGTCACACACTATCACGATTAGTTCATCAGAATCACAAACACATTTTTTTAATGAAATAGATCGACACACGACTTTCAAACATCGCTAACAACTTCAGCTTCTCTAAAGTACACAGATTTTGTTGTATTCAAAAGAAAATAAAATAACGACATTTTTAACAGAGAGATTACAATTTGACTATTTATTCAATGGCAATTTATGATTTCATGGATGAATGCATCTTTGGAAAAGGCAAGATGAAGAATAAAAAGAATAAGATCCATTCAGAGTTCATTAGTCGATGTAGTCAATGTCTAGAGGTTGACGTAGAAGACGTATGGATGATAACCCATCGGTGTGGAGAATGAAGACGGTGTGCGGTAAAGATGCTATGCGTTATACCTAGATGTAGAGGGAGAAGGAGAGCGGCTGCTACGAGAGAGAAAGTCTACTGACATCAATGGACTGGTGGCGCCCTTTGTCGAGTCACGTGGTGTCATGTGCTGGAGCTGGATGACGTCACGATACAAGTGGTGTCGACCCGATGAAGTCATCGTTGAATCGGATGTCGATCGACTGCTTCGAGAGAGAAAGTCAACAGAGAACGTGGAAGAAACAATGTTCATCTTCTTGAACGGTGGTGTCGTCTGGTCGACCTCAACGGTGTCGCACGATCTCTTCCGCTTACGACCGATGACGGCCAAGTCAATAACCTGGGATGGTTGAATGCGAGGATGGTCGATGTCATCTTTCTTGATGACGGGTTGATGAGCAGAGCTTGAAACAAGAGAGGCTCGACGGAGACGTGCACGACGATTTTGAAACCAGACCTGAAAATAAGCAAAAGAAGAAGAAATCATCAATTAAATATCCAAACATACATATTTCGACGTTTCATAGCACATTCTTTCGTTCAGATAACTACAGCTTTTAATAAAATCATCATCAGTGGCAGAAGGAGAGCATTTTGGCGCTGCTCAGTGGCTGCCGGGCTCACGATCAATTGGGCAAAGAGAATTTCCGTTTCGGTTTAATAAAATTTGGAGTGGACTATTAGGCTATTATTATTATTATTATTATTATTAATAAGTTAAGTATGTTATATATATAATAATAATTAACCCGTCATTCCGAAGACTGAAGCTAGTTTTTAGTAATAGAGGAAGCTTCAAGTCATAAAAAGAAAAGACAACTTTCAATCTAAATCTTTGTTTCACTTAGTTATTGATA
The DNA here is from genome assembly GCA_035222895.1 of Strongylocentrotus droebachiensis. Lineage (NCBI taxonomy): Eukaryota > Metazoa > Echinodermata > Echinoidea > Camarodonta > Strongylocentrotidae > Strongylocentrotus > Strongylocentrotus droebachiensis. The sequence continues at coordinate 143,588 of JAVYIG010003853.1, forward strand.
AGGTATTTGTTTAAAATATAATTGCTAATAAGTAGAAAGATATTTACCAGTATTCTGTCTTCTCCAAGTTTCAGACTCGAAGCAAGTTGTTCTCTAGTAGTGATACCAGGATACTGGTTGTCGTTGAACGCGGTCTCCAGAATCTGTAGCTGTAACTCAGTGAAGACGGTGGGTCGTCGACGAGGAGGGCGTTTGGTAGGAATGCTACTCGATGAAACTTGAGTGATCATGGTGAAATCTGCCATTCTGATAACTAGTTGGAACGCGATTAAGATAGGTGATTACTTGTTTGGAGTGAATATTTAGACTTGATGGTTGACTTAGCAGCTATTAGCGAATGATTACCATAACTGAGTACAGAAGCCCTTATCCGCTCTCTGCAGCGTTGACGAACTTTTCTATTCGTCATTTAACGTAGCCAATAGGAATAAGGGAATGTGCCCTTTTAGAAAGAAGTACTTTGAATTGTGCCGAAGATACCCGAGGACGATATCGTTATGTTAAACAGATCCTCCTGATTGGTCAATTACATAAGGAGAGATTAGAGACACAATTACACGTCATTAGGACTGCGGCGTTTCAAAGCGGCAAAGCTGTCTATTATCAGTGACTGTCAGTCTGTGGATGAAAAGAGACAATAGGACTTAATCCTTCACTCTTCCCCAATTCTGAAGTCTGATTCTCGATAAAAAATGCAGTTTGTGTAGTTCTATCATGGAAAATCAAATTACATAGTAGGCGAAATCCTTTGCCGCCAATTACATTCCATGTAATATAGTAAAACATCGAAATTATGTTATATTCACAACGGTATTCTACGAAAATGTATTATTTCGACATGTAGAGCCTTAGGGACTGAAATGTGTTCACTTTTATAATTAACAAACATTTTGATCCTTTTTCTATAAATGCAATTGAGTAAAACAAATTAGAATAGTGCATGTGCTTCACATCATGTATCTACTTTTAAATTACTGACAAAAATGAGTAATGCTTGATTTCACAATAATTAAGCGCTATAAAATGATGCACAAGATAATCGTGACGAAGTATTAAAATTCCTAATATAAAATAACCAATTAAGTATAGGCCTTTATTTTTTTATTTTTTTTTGGTTTTTTCCCCCTCTTTCTTTCTTTCTTTCCTTTTTATAATTGTATTAATATTCACACAAAAACGAGCTCTGCTTTTTGATAATTGGATTTCTCTTTTCCTTTTGAATTCGACTCAATTTATGATATGCTGATATATTTTGTGTATGTTTTGATTTATTACTTATCGACATTTAAGATTGTATTATTACAAATAAGTTTTAACTTGTATGTTATATTGCAAATGTCATTTGATATTCATTTGTTTTAATGTTTTGATTGAGTTGTGAAAATAATATTGTTGAATTGAAAAGGTCTTTATCTATATTTCTCAATAGTTTTCGTTAATGTAAGCCTTATTTGAGTAGAAAATCGCTTTTTAGTGTTCTACAGCTACAGCTAGTTTGCAGTGCTCACTAATTTTGTAAATCTTTCTCTAGTTAATATGCATAAGATACTGATTTTAACAGTTTAACAAGAATCAAAAGTACTGCTCGGTCTCTTTGCTCACATGCATGTACAGTAACGGAGACATTTTTGAGCGGGGCGCTGGCGCGATTTCATTGTTAATTTGTCATAATCCTAGGAATACATGAAGAAAGAGGCACGTGTGAGGAGGAGGTCTTCTACAAGAACTTTAGCCAAAGAAAGTGTGAATAAAATTAAAAATGGAAAATGGAGACAGAAAGACAGACTAAAAAAGTAAGAGAGAGAGAGAGTGAGAGAGGGAGAGGGAGAGAGAGAATGGGAAAGGAGAGATTTTAACAGAGGAAACGCAGAGAAAGAAAGCGATGAACGGATAGAGAGAGAGAAACAAAATAAGTAAGAGAGATCGAGAAGTGGTATAAGAGACCAAAATGGAAAGAAAGTAAGAGAGAGAGAGAGAGAGAGAGAACGAAGAGGGGATAATGACATGGTTGAATAGATTGAGATTGATAGACATAATAATAGGGAAAGGGAGAGGGGAGATAAGACACGGAGAGAGTAAGACAGAAAGAAATAAAGACACAGTGAAAACGAGAAAGATAGAGAACGAAATTCAAAATTACATTTATTAGAAGACTTAGCAGTTATTAAAGAATTATCATAAGATAACTATGTACATCAAGCATTAGCCTTCATCCAGCTTTCTGCCTCGTGAACGCACTTTTCTATTGGTCAATTACGGAAGCCAACAGGACTATAGGAAGGTGTCCATCTAGGATAAACTTCTTTGACTTTTGCCGAAAATACCGGGTTATTAAAAACAGATCCTCCTAATTTGCCAGGTATATCAGCTCATTTACTTTAATCCAAACTTCAAGTATAGCTATTGTATAGGAGATTAGGACCGCGGCGTGTCCAAGTGGAAACGTCATCTTTTACTTTCGACTGAATTTGACCGCTTACGCTAACGACTCTACTGTAGGAACGTTTTCAATCTTATAAGGGAAAGAGACCATTTATTAATCCGTATTGTCTGTAGTGGGACAGGCGGATATGGCTTTTGAATAGAGCTTTGCCATAGGGACTTACGATTCATTTAATCTCAGAATGAATTGGGCCGCTCCATCAAAATCATCGGCCTTAACACAGTATTGTTGATCTGCTACATATCCTAATATTATATCGAAATTATTGTACAATTCCAACATAATGAAAATAAAGATGTCCATAATTAACCCTTATGATGACCGTTAATCTACCATGCATGAAAATGATGTTCACTTACATTTAATATCTTATTAGGCATATTAGCCGTCTTCATGGTTTGGGAAGAAAAAGAAGCAACATTACTGTATGATGAGATGAAATAGATCATCATAATGCGTCATTAGACATTTTGACATCATTGCCATTTGATCCAGATGTTGAAAGAATAATTCCATAAATTGGGGTAAAACAAAAATATTTCAACTATATGAGCGACAGTGTAGTGGGGGATATTGAGGCCACCGATTACAGACAAAACTAGCCATCTATTACCGACAAATATATTAATGCCAATGTCCGAATGTCTCCAAATTAACCCTATAAACCCGGGGCCAGGAGCTTAATAATTTTTCAGTTTCCCCCCTCCCGCGCAAAGCGCATAAGCTTTGACATTTCATTAAATTATTAGAGAAAGAAGACGATTCGTTGAACCGTAGCCGACTCTTAATTCTTGTTCCACCCCTCCCGCGCGAAGCGCAAAAGCTATGACGTTTCATTATTAGAGAAAGAAGACTATTCGTTGTAACGTTCTCGACTCTTCATCCTTGTCTGAAATCGTTTTTCCCCCTGCGCCGAAGCTTTCACGTTTCATTCAATTATTAGAAAAAGAAGACAATTCGTTGTACCGTATCCTTGTCTGAATACAGTTACCCCCCCCCCCTCACACGCGAAGCGCGGAAGCTTTGACGTTTCATTTAATTATTGCTCTTAATCCTAGTCTGAATTCAGATTCCCCGGAAATCCCACCCCCCCCCCCTCCCGCGTGAAGCTCGGAAACGTTGACGTTTATTTAAATTATTAGAGAGAAGACGATTCGATGTACTGTTTTCGACTCTTAATCCTTGTCTTAAATCAGTTTCCCCCCTTCTCGTTCTAAGCGCTGAAGCTTTGACTTTTTATTAAATTATTATAGAAAGAAGACGATCAGTTGTACTGTATTTGACTCTTAATCCCTGTATGAATTCAGTTTCTCCCCTCCCGCGCGAAGCGCAGAAGCTATGACGTTTCATTATTAGAGAAAGAAGAATATTCGTTGTACGTTCTCGACTCTTCATCCTTGTCTAAATTCAGTTTCCCCCCTGCGCGGAAGCTTTCACGTTTCATTAAATTATTAGAGAAAGAAGACGATTCGTTGTTACCGACTCTTAATCATTGTCTGAATTTTCAAAAATGTTTCTTTGTCAGATAAAAAGTCAAAATTCGTAGGGAAAAAAATTGCCGGCCGACCGACATAATACATCTCACCGACTTCAAACTTCTGCATAACCGACACAGCGGACCCGAAGCAGCAACATAATTATATATGCGTATCTTTCTTGCTCTCTAGAAGTGGCGATTCGACTGAACATCCCCCTCCCTTTCTTACTCCAACCCTCTTCCCTCAGGCTCTCGCCCCCCCCCCCACCCCCTTTCTCTACTCTCTTTAACCCCCTGTTTCTTTTGTTTTCCTTTTTATCTTTGTTTCTTCATTTTTTTTTTTTTTTTCCTTTTCTTTCTTTCCTTTCTTTTCCCTTTCTTTTGTCTTTCCTTTCCCTTTCTCTCTCGTTTTCCTCCTCCCCTTTTCTCATTTTCCCCGACAGCAGCGCAATTTTACCGACAATATCCTGAAGGGTGGGGGTGTCGCACCCCCACAACTGGCAAAAAAAAAGGCAAAAATCTCACAAGGAAGTGTATCTAGTGACAATTTTCAAAAATGCTACTTTTAAATAATAAACTTGGGGTAATATTTTTGTATATAATTTGTATATTTTTTAAAACTAAAGTTTATCAACGAAACGCACTCAGAAATCAAAGAAATACAAAATAATTCCTCTTTGTAGTTTTTCAGACTTTTTTGCTGAATGTCAATAAGAAGGAATGAGACAGATGTGTTAAAAGACAGAAAGTGAATAATTATGGAAGAAGAAAAAAAAAATTGTTAGCAAATAAAACAATGGAGGTGTTCTAAAGGACCCTTAATACCCAAGGAAGAATTGAGAAGATAGAATACAAAAAAAAAAGGAGACAGATTAAGAGAGCAGAAGAGAGAGAGAGAGAGAGAGAGAGGGGAGAGGGAGTTCATTGAATCAGATAACGTAATAGAGAAAGATCGATAGAAACATAGGGGATAAATGGAGAGTAATAGAGAGAAAGAAGAAAAAGAGAGAGAGAGAGAGAGAGAGAGAGAGAGGGGCAGAGAAAGAGAAAGAGAATAGGGAAAGATCAAGATAATTCATTTAGATATGAGCTAAAGAGAATGGGAGAGACGAAGGAGAAGACAAAGTTTGAGATCATGAAGACATGCAGCTAGTAGATATATAGAGAAAGAGGGGAAGAAAGAGAAAGCGGATAAGGAGGAAAAAGGACGAAGAAAGGAGATTATAGTATTTTCAAACATCGCTAACAACTTCAGCTTCTCTAAAGTACACAGATTTTGTTATATTAAAAAGAAAATAAAATAACGACATTAAGATAAATAACATTAATAACAAAGAGATTAGATTTTGACTATTTATTCAATGGCAATTTATGATTTCATAAATGAATGCATCTTTGGAAAAGGCAAGATGAGAAATAAAAATAATAAGATCCATTCATAGTTCATTAGTCGATGTAATCAATGTCTAGAGGTTGACGTAGAAGACGTACGGATGATAATCCATCGGTGTGGAGAATGAAGACGGTGTGCGGTAAAGATGCTCTGCGTTATACCTGGATGTAGAGGGAGAAGGAGAGCGGCTGCTACGAGAGAGAAAGTCTACTGACATCAATGGACTGGTGGCGCCCTTTGTCGAGTCACGTGGTGTCATGTGCTGGAGCTGGATGACGTCACGATACAAGTGGTGTCGACCCGATGAAGTCATCGTTGAATCGGATGTCGATCGACTGCTTCGAGAGAGAAAGTCAACAGAGAACGTGGAAGAAACAATGTTCATCTTCTTGGTAGGTGGTGTCGTCTGGTCGACCTCAACGGTGTCGCACGATCTCTTCCGCTTACGACCGATGACGGCCAAGTCAATAACCTGGGATGGTTGAATGCGAGGATGGTCGATGTGGTCTTTCTTGATGACGGGTTGATGAGCAGAGCTTGAAATAAGAGAGGCTCGACGGAGACGTGCACGACGATTCTGAAACCAGACCTGAAAATATAAGCAAAAGAAAAAAATGGAAGAAATTATCAATTAAATATCAAAAAAAGTGGCAAAAATACAATCAATTTCGACGTTTCATAGCACATTCTTTCGTTCAGATAACTACAGCTTTTCCAATTAAATTTAATCTTCATCAGTGGCAGAAGGAAAGCATTTTGATTTAACTATAGCTTTTAATAAGTTTGGTATGTTATATAGCATGATAACTATCCTGTCATTCCGAAGATTAGAGCTAGTTTGTAATAAATAGAGGAAGCCTCAAGTCAAGACAGAGAGGGTAGCTTCCAATCTTAATCTTTGTTTCACTTAGTTATCGATACAGTATTTGTTTAAAATATATATATTGCTAATAAGTAGAAAGATATTTACCAGAATTCTGTCTTCTCCAAGTTTCAGACTTGAAGCAAGTTGTTCTCTAGTAGTGATACCAGGATACTGGTTGTCGTTGAACGCGGTCTCCAGAATCTGTAGCTGTAACTCAGTGAAGACGGTGGGTCGTCGACGAGGAGGGCGTTTGGTAGGAATGCTACTCGATGACACTTGAGTGATCATGGTGTAATCTGCCATTCTGATAACTAGTTGGAACGCTATTACGATAGGTGATTGCTTGTTTAAAGCGAATAATTAGACTTGTCGGTTGACTTAGCAGCTATAAGCGAATGATTACTATAACTGATTACAGGAGCCCTCATCCGCTCTCTGCATCGTTGGCGCACTTTTCTATTGGTCATTTAAGGTAGCCAATAGGATTAAGGGAATGTGCCCTTTTAGAAAGAAGTACTTTGAATTGTGCCGAAGATACCCGAGGATAATATCATTTTGTTAAACAGATCATCCTGATTGGTCAATTACATAAGGAGAGATTAGAGACACAATTACACGTCATTAGGACCGCGGCGTTTCAAAGCGGCAAAGCTGTCTATTATCAGTGACTGTCAGTCTGTGGATGAAAAGAGACAATAAAACTTAATCCTTCACTCTTCCCCTATCATAGCTTCATGAATGAATGGAAATTTGGCGTTAGAACAAGAAGTCTGATTCTCGATAAAAAATTGCAGTTCATGTAGGCCTATCATGGAAAATCAAATTACATAGTAGGCGAAATCCTTTGCCGTCAATTACATTCAATGTGACAATCACAAATATAATAGAGTAAAACATCGAAACTATGTTATATCCACAACGGTATTCTTCAAAAATGTATCAGTTCGACATGTAGAGCCTTAGGGACTGAAATGTGTTCACTTTAATAATCAACATACATTTTGATCGTTTTCTATAATATAATGTAGTAAAAACAAATTAGGATAGTGCATGTGCTCTACATCATGTAATGATCTACTTTACTTACAAAAATTATGCTTGATTTTAAAATTAAGCGCTATATAATGATGCACAAGATTATCGTGACGAAGTATAGAAATTCCTAATTTGAAATATCTTAAAACTAATTAAATATACATCATTTTGTTTTGGGATTTTTTTTCTCTCTCTTTCTTTCTTTCCTTTTTTTAAATTTTAGTTATTCTCAAAAATACGAGCTCTGCTTTTTGATAATTATATTTCCCTTTTCCTTTTAAATTCGACTCAATTTATGATATGCTTATATATTTTGTGTATGTTTTGATATATTACTTATCGACATTTAAGATTGTATCATTACAACTAAGTTTTAACTTGTATGTTATATTGCAAATGTCATTTGATATTCATTTGTTTTAATGTTTTTATTGAGTAACGAAAATAATATAATTTGAATTGAAAAAGACTTTGTCTATATTTCTCAATAGTTTTTCATTAATTTAAGCCTTATTTGAGTAGAAAATCGCTTATCAATGTTCACATTGAGAAACTCTACAGCTATTTTGCAGTGCTCACTTGCAAATCTTTCTCGAGTTAATATGCATAAGATACTGATTTTAACAGTTTGACAAGAAACAAAAGTACTGCTCGGTCGCTTTGCTCAGTTATGGAGACATTTTTGAGCGGGGCGCGATTATATTATTTGTCATATTTCCAACATACGCCGTTCGGACGGGAAAGGGCGGGGAAGAAGAAAACAAAGAAAGAAAAAAGGGAATTAGAGAAATAATAGGGCGGAGAATCAACTGAGACACTACATGTACGAATTAAGGCTGATGAACCGGAGGATCACTATGAAAGAGAAAGAAAGTGATTGACAGTGGAATATAGGAGGAAGAAGCACGTGTGAGGAGAAAATCTTCTACAAGAGCATTAGCCAAAGAAAGTGTGGATAAAATATAGGGTGGAAAATGGAGACAGAAAGACAAACTCAAACGGTCAGAGAGAGAGAGTGAGAAAGGGAGAGAGAGTGGGAAACGGGAGATTTTAACAGTCGAGGAAACGCAGAGAAAGAAAGCGATGAACGGATATAGGGAGAGAGAGAGAGAAAGAAATAAGGAAGAGAGAGAGAGAGAGAGAGAGAGAAAGAGAGAGAGAGAAATGTTTAAACAGATGGAGATTGACAGACATAATAATATAGAGGAAGGAAAAGGGGAGATAAGACAGAGAGAGTGAGACAGAAATAAATAAAGACAAAGTTAAAACGAGAAAGATAGAGAACGAAATTCAAAATTATATTTATTAGAAGACTTCGCAGTTATCAAAGAATGATCATAAGATAACTTTGTTCATTAATAATTAGCCTTCATCCAGCTTTCTGCCCGTGAACGCACTTTTCTATCAGTCGATTAAGGAAGCCAACAGGACTATTGGAAGGTGTCCATTTATAGGATGAACTTCTTTGTCTTTTGCCGAAGATACCGGGTAGGTATATTGTTATTCAAAACAGATCCTCCTAATTTGCCAGGTATATTAGGTCAGTTGGTTTAATCCAAGCTTTAATCTATTGTATACGAGATTAGGACCGCGGCGTGTCAAAGTGGCAACGTCATCTTTTACTTTCGATTGAATTTGACCGTGTGCGCTAACGACTCTACTATAGGAACGTTTTCAATCTTTTAAGGGAAAGAGACCATTTATTAATCCGTATTGTCTGTAGTGGGAGAGGGCGGAGATGGCTTTTGAATAGAGCTTTGCTTTAGGGACTTACGATTTATTTAATCCCAGAATGGTTTGGGCCGCTCAATCAAATTCATCTGCCTTAACACAGTATTGGTGATCTGCTACATTATCCTAATATTATATCGAAATTATTTTACACTTCCAACATAATGAAAATAAAGCTGTCCATAATTAACCCTTATGATGACCGTCAATCTATCATGCATGAAATGATGTTCACTTACATTTAATATCTTATTAGGCTTATTAGCCGTCTTCATGGTTTGAGAAGAAAGAGAAGCAACATTACTGTATGATATGATGAAATAGATCATCATAATGCGTCATAAGACATTTTGACATCATTGCCATTTGATCCAGATGTTGAAAGAATAATTCCATAAATTGGGGTAAAACAAAAATATTCCAACTATATGAGCGACAGTGTAGTGGGGGATGTAGAGGCCACCGATTACAGACAAAACTTGCCATCTATTACCGACAAATATATTAATGCCAATGTCCGAATGTCTCCAAATTAACCCTATAGACCCGGGGCCAGGAGCTTAATAATTTTTCAGTTCCCCCCTCCCGCGCAAAGCGCATAAGCTTTGACATTTCATTAAATTATTAGAGAAAGAAGACGATTCGTTGAACCGTAGCCGACTCTTAATTCTTGTTCCGCCCCTCCCGCGCGAAGCGCAAAAGCTATGACGTTTCATTATTAGAGAAAGAAGACTATTCGTTGTAACGTTCTCGACTCTTCATCCTTGTCTGAAATCGTTTTTCCCCCCTGCGCCGAAGCTTTCACGTTTCATTCAATTATTAGAAAAAGAAGACAATTCGTTGTACCGTATCCTTGTCTGAATACAGTTACCCCCCCCTCACACGCGAAGCGCGGAAGCTTTGACGTTTCATTTAATTGTTGCTCTTAATCCTAGTCTGAATTCAGATTCCCCGGAAATCCCCCCCCCCCCTCCCACGTGAAGCTCGGAAACGTTGACGTTTATTTAAATTATTAGAGAGAGAAGACGATTCGATGTACTGTTTTCGACTCTTAATCCTTGTCTTAAATCAGTTTCCCCCCTTCTCGTTCTAAGCGCTGAAGCTTTGACTTTTTATTAAATTATTATAGAAAGAAGACGATCAGTTGTACTGTATTTGACTCTTAATCCCTGTCTGAATTCAGTTTCGCCCCTCCCGCGCGAAGCGCAGAAGCTATGACGTTTCATTATTAGAGAAAGAAGAATATTCGTTGTAACGTTCTCGACTCTTCATCCTTGTCTAAATTCAGTTTTCCCCCTGCGCGGAAGCTTTCATGTTTCATTAAATTATTAGAGAAAGAAGACGATTCGTTGTTACCGACTCTTAATCATTGTCTGAATTTTCAAAAGTGTTTCTTTGTCAGATAAAAAGTCAAAATTCGTAGGGAAAAAAAATTGCCGGCCGACCGACATAATACATCTCACCGACTTCAAACTTCTGCATATACCGACACAGCGGACCCGAAGCAGCAACATAATTATATATGCGTATCTTTCTTGCTCTCTAGACGTGGCGATTCGACCGAACATCCCCCTCCCTTTCTTACTCCAACCCTCTTCCCTCAGGCTCTCGCCCCCCACCCCCTTTCTCTACTCTCTTTCACCCCCTGTTTCTTTTGTTTTCCTTTTTATCTTTGTTTCTTCTTTTTTTCCTTTTTTCCTTTTCTTTCTTTCCTTTCTTTTCCTTTTCCTTTGTCTTTTCTTTCCCTTTCTCTCTCGTTTTCCTCCTCCCCTTTTCTCATTTTCCCCGACAGAAGCGCAATTTTACCTACAATATCCTGTCGCACCCCCCAACTGGCAAAAAAAATGGCAAAAATCTCACAAGGAAGTGTATCTAGTGACAATTTTCAAAAATGCTACTTTTAAATAATAAACTTGGGGTAATATTTTTGTATATAATTTGTTTATTTTTTAAAACTAAAGTTTATCAACGAAACGCACTCAGAAATCAAAGAAATAAAAAATAATTCCTCTTTGTATTTTGACTTTTTTGCTGAATGTCAACAAGAAGGAATGAGACAGATGTGTTAAAAGACAGAAAGTGAATAATTATGGAAGAAGAAAAAAAAATTGTTAGCAAATAAAACAATGGAGGTGTTCTAAAGGACCCTCAATACCCAAGGAAGAATTGAGAAGATAGAATACAAAAAAGGAGACAGATTAAGAGAGCAGAAGAGAGATAGAGAGAGAGAGAGAGGGGGAGAGGGAGTTCATTGAATCAGGTAACGTAATAGGGAAAGATCGATAGAAACATAGAGGATAAATGGAGAGTAATAGAGAGAAAGAAGAAAAAGAGAGAGAGAGAGAGAGAGAGAGAGAGATAGAGAGAGAGAGAGAGAGGGGGGGCAGAGAAAGAGAAAGAGAATAGGGAAAGATCAAGATAATTCATTTAGATATGAGCTAAAGAGAATGGGAGAGACGAAGGAGAAGACAAAGTTTGAGATCATGAAGATATGCAGCTAGTAGATATATAGAGAAAGAGGGGAAGAAAGAGAAAGCGGATAAGGAGGAAAAAGGACGAAGAAAGGAGATTATAGTATTTTCAAACATCGCTAACAACTTCAGCTTCTCTAAAGTACACAGATTTTGTTATATTCAAAAGAAAATAAAATAACGACATTTTTAACAGAGAGATTACAATTTGACTATTTATTCAATGGCAATTTATGATTTCATAAATGAATGCATCTTTGGAAAAGGCAAGATGAAGAATACAAAGAATAAGATCCATTCATAGTTCATTAGTCGATGTAGTCAATGTCTGGAGGTTGACGTAGAAGACGTACGGATGATAACCCATCGGTGTGGAGAATGAAGACGGTGTGCGGTAAAGATGCTCTGCGTTATACCTAGATGTAGAGGGAGATGGAGAGCGGCTGCTACGAGAGAGAAAGTCTACTGACATCAATGGACTGGTGGCGCCCTTTGTCGAGTCCCGTGATGTGATGTGCTGGAGCTGGGTGACGTCACGATACAAGTGGTGTCGACCCGATGAAGTCATCGTTGAATCGGATGTCGATCGACTGCTTCGAGAGAGAAAGTCAACAGAGAACGTGGAAGAAACAATGTTCATCTTCTTGGTAGGTGGTGTTGTCTGGTCGACCTCAACGGTGTCACACGATCTCTTCCGCTTACGACCGATGACGGCCAAGTCAATAACTTGGGATGGTTGAATGCGAGGATGGTCGATGTTGTCTTTCTTGATGACGGGTTGATGAGCAGAGCTTGAAAGAAGAGAGGCTCGACGGAGACGTGCACGACGATTCTGAAACCAGACCTGATAATAAGCAAAAGAAAAAGAATGGAAGAAATCATCAATTAAATATGCAAAAGGTGGCAAAAATACAATCAATTTCTACGTTTCATAGCACATTCTTTCATTCAGAAAACTACAGCTTTTCTAATTTAATATAATATTCATCAGCATTTTGATTTAACTATAGCTTTTAATAAATTAAGTATGTTATATATCTTAATAATTATCCTGTCGTTCCGAAGATTGAATCTAGTTTGTAATAAGTAGAGGAAGCCTCGAGGAAGTCAAGACAGAAAGGAAAGCTTTCAATTTTAATCTTTGTTTCACTTAGTTATTGATACAGTATTTGTTTTAATATATATATATTGCTTATAAATAGAAAGATATTTACCAGTATTCTGTCTTCTCCAAGTTTCAGAGTTGAAGCAAGTTGTTCTCTAGTAGTGATACCAGGATACTGGTTGTCGTTGAACGCGGTCTCTAGAATATGTAGCTGTAACTCAGTGAAGACGGTGGGACGTCGACGAGGAGGGCGTTTGGTAGGAATGCTACTCGATGAAACTTGGGTGATCATGGTGTAATCTGCCATTCTGATAACTAGTTGGAACGCGATTGATGATAGGTGATCGCTTGTTTGGAGTGAATAATTAAACTTGTTGGTTGACTTAGCAGCTATTAGCGAATGATTACCATAACTGAGTACAGAAGCCCTCATCCGCTCTCTGCAGTGTTGACAAACTTTTCTATTGGTTATTTAAGGTAGCCAATAGGATTAAGGGAATGTGCCCTTTTAGAAAGAAGTACTTTGAATTGTGCCGAAGATACCCGAGGACGATATCGTTATGTTAAACAGATCCTCCTGATTCGTCAATTACATAAGATGAGATTAGGGATACAATTAATAATACACGTCATTAGGACCGCGGCGTTTCAAAGCGGCAAAGCTGTCTATTATCAATGACTGTCAGTCTCTGGATGAATGAGATGACAGAACTTAATCCTTTACTCTTCCCCTATCATAGCTTTATGAATGAATGGACGTTTGGCGTTAGAACAAGAAGACGGATTCTCGATAAAAACAATTGCAGTTTGTGTAGGCCTATCATGGAAAATCAAATTACATAGAGGCGAAATCCTTTGTCGCCAATTATATTCAATGTGACAATCACAAAAGCAATAGAGCAAAACACCCAAAGTATTTTATATCTACGATGGTATTCTACAAAAATGTAACATTTCGACATGTAGAGCCTTAGAGATTGAAATGTGTTATTAATTAATGACATTAAGTGACATTAATGATCAACATACATTTTAATCGTTTTCTATAATTCAATGTTGTAACACAAATGTGTCTACTTTACTGAAAAAATTAGTATTGCTTGATTTAACAATTAAGCGCTATATAATGATGCACAAGATAATCTCGACCAAGTATAGAAATTCCTAATTTCAAATATCTTAAAACTAATTAAGAATACATTATTTTGTTTGGGGATAGTTTTTCTCTTTTTCTTTCTTTCCTTTTTTTAAATTTTAGTAGTTCACACAAAAACGAGCTCTGCTTTTTGATAATTGGATTTCTCTTTTCCTTTTAAATTCGACTCAATTCATGATATGTTCATATATATTGTGTGTATGGTTTGATTTATTACACATGTCTTATCGACATTTAAGATTTTATTATTACAACTAAGTTTTAAATTGTATGTTATATTGCAAATGTCATTTGATATTCATTTCTTTTAATGTTTTGATTGAGAATATGAAAATAATATTATTTGAATTGAAAAGGGCTTTGTCTATATTTCTCAATAGTTTCCGTTATTTTAAGCCTTATTTGAGTAGAAAATCGCATATCAATGTTCACATTAAGTAACTCTACAGCTAGTTTGCAGTGCTCACTTGCAAATCTTTCTCTAGTTAATATGCATAAGATACTCATTTTAACAGTTTGACAAGAAACGACAGTACTGCTAGGTCACTTTGCTCGCACGCTTGTACAGTTACGGAGACATTTTTGAGCGGGGCGCGATTTCATTGTTTGTCATTATCCAAACATACTCCGTTAGGGCGGGAAAGGGCGGGAAAGAAAGAATCAAAGGAAGAAAAAAGGGAATGAGAGAATAATAGGGCGAAGAATCAACTGAATTAAGGCTGATGAACCGGAGGATCACTTTGATAGAGAAAGCAAGTGATTGGCAGAGGAACATAGGAAGGAAGATGCACGTGTGAGGAGGAGTGTCTTATTCAAGAACTTTAGCCAAAGAAAGTGTGGATGAAATTACAGATGGAAAATGGAGACAGAAAGACAGACTAAAACAGTAAAAGAGAGGGTGAGAGAGGGAGAGTGAGAGAGTGGGGAAGGGAAGATGTTAACAGGAGAAACGCAAAGAAAGAAAGCGATGAACGGATGGAGAGATATAGATAGAGAATAAAGAGGATATCATGACATGTTTGAACAGATGGAGATTGATAGACATATTTATAGAGAAAAGGAGAGGGGAGATAAGACACAGAGAGAGTAAGACAGAAAGAAATAAAGACAAAATATAAAACGAGAAAGATAGAGAACGAAATTCAATATTACATTTATTAGAAGACTTAGCGGTTATTAAAGAATTATCTTCTTCTTATCGAGTCACTACACAAGTCCCGTCCAGTGGTCCACACAGGCTTTGGCACGGCAATTCACGGCTTCCAGGTCATCTTGGGTGCATGGCTCTGGCAGGAGTGGGCAGACTAGCAGGTGTTCCATTGTCTGTTCCTGGCCGCATTCACATGCCGTTTGTTCGTCTCCTAGACCCCACCTCTGCATTAGGACTCTGCATCGACCGTAGCCAGATCTTAGGCGGTTGAGGCTAAGCCAGGTAGGCCAAGTCTCACTGGAGCCGGTAGCGAGGGATTCCTTCGGGCTGAGGGAGAGTTTATGTGGAGTGGTCTGAAGGTGGTTAGACCACAAAGTCATCCTTTGGTTGTGAGGGCTAGTATTAAGAGGCTCTACAGAGTGCAGAAAGCTGTGTCTGGATTTGAGCCGCTTGCCCACTGGCTGTTGTTCGAAGTTAGGGTGGAGTGGATTGTTTTCTTGTTTGTCCTTTTCTTTCTGGGACAAGACCAACCTTCTGACGTGTGGAGGGGCAATACCGCAGAGCAGGTAGATGTCTTCTACTTTAGTTGGCCTAAGGCATCCAGTGATCGCTCTGCAAGATGAATTTAGAGCTGGGTCAATCTTGGGTGCATGGGCCGACCTACTCCATACTGGTGATGCATACTCCGCAGCAGAGAAGCAAAGCGCGAGGGCTGTCGTCCGGATTGTTCTGGCATCAGTTCCCCAGTTGGTGTTGGCTAGCTTCTTGAGGATGCTGTTGCGGGCTCCAACTTTTGCCTTTGTGTTGGCAATGTGGTTCTTGTAGGTAAGGGAGCGATCGAGTGTGACGCCTAAGTAGACCGGGTTGGGAGTGTGCTTCAGCCTTTTCCCATACCAGCTGATCCTTAGTTGATGGTTGGCATCCCTGTTCTTGAGGTGGAATGCGCTTATCTGAGTTTTATCAGGGTTAGCTCTCAGGTGGTTGGTCGCATAGTATGGGATGAGACCGGCCAGGGCATCACTGAGGGACTCCTCCAACTTCACAAAAGACTGGTTCTGGGTGGCGATGCAGAGATCATCGGCGTAGAGGAAGCTCCTGGTGTCTGGGTGGATCGGTTGGTCATTCGTGTACATGTTAAAGAGTAACGGTGCGAGCACACTTCCTTGTGGTAGGCCATTTTTCTGTCTGCGCCATCTGCTGCGATTCCCATTGAGAACCACAAAATATCGCCGATTGGACAGCAACGTCTGGATGAGTCCAGTCAGTCTCACGTCCTTTGTCAGCTCAAAGATCTTCCTGGTAAGGATTCTGTGGTTCACGGTGTCGTAGGCAGCAGAGAGATCAACGAAAGCAGCTCCGGTGATTAGCTTACTCTCATACCCGTCCTCAATGAACTGAGTGAGGTTTAGGAGTTGGCCAGTGCATGATTTTCCTGGCCTAAACCCTGCTTGTTCTGGAATGAGATGTTCATCCACGAATGGGGCGATGCGGTTGAGGATAAGCCGCTCGAACAGCTTATATGTATGGCACAGTAGGGAGATAGGCCTGTAGCTCTTTGGACTGGCTGCGTCTTTACCAGGCTTCAACAGGGCAATAACTTTGGATTTCCTCCAGAGCTTTGGGATGTTGTTGTTGGTGCCCAAACATTCGAACATTTTGAGAAGCCAGTTGAGGGCGCCTGGTCTAAGCTGTTTGATCTGCTCGCAGAGGATGTCAAGTCCAGCAGCTTGAGAATTATCATAAGATAACTATGTAATTTAATAATAAACCTTCGTCCTTTGCCCCGTGAACGCACTTTTCTATTGGTCAATTACGGAAGCCAACAGGACTATTGGAAGGTGTCCATCTAGGATAAACTTCTTTGACTTTTGCCGAAGATACCTGGTGGGTATGTTGTTATTCAAAACAGATCCTCCTAATTTGCCATGTATATCAGCTCATTTACTTTAATCCAAGCTTTAAGTATAGCTATTGTATAGGAGATTAGGACCGCGGCGTGTCCAAGTGGAAACGTCATCTTTTACTTTCGACTGAATTTGACCGCTTACGCAAACGACTCTACTATAGGAACGTTTTCAATCTTATAAGGGAAAGAGACCATTTATTAATCCGTATTGTCTGTAGTGGGAGAGGGCGGATATGGCTTTTGAATGGAGCTTTGCCATAGGGACTTACGATTCATTTAATCTCAGATTGAATTGGGCCGTCCATCAACACTATGGTAGTCGGCTACATATTGTTTGTTTTGTTTTATTTCCACTTTTTCATATCAATACAAAGAAACATACACATAAATATAATGAATAGCATGTAAGATTGACAAAATTTGTCTCTAGTTAAAATAAAAGTTTCATACAAAAGGAAAAAGCAGGAGACCACATGTCGTAAGCGTAAATGCTTGAACATGACCGTGGCCTCTGCCGAGTTAACAAAATAAAAGAACAACCCATGCAACTGAATTGTATTCAATGTTAAATAAGATATAAGTGAAGTGATTAAAAGTGAGCATGACTGAATTAATTTTGAGTGAAAATAACAAAACATATTTAGTGAAATATTTTGTGTTAAGAAGTGCATTTGTGCAAGGTGTAAACATTTTGCTTGGTGGAACAAAAGGAGACTAATACCGTGATATTAATTGTGTGTTGGTTACTTGGTTTCAGTTACGGGTGAAAATATTAAATGTATGCAGGGTCCATTCCCGTTGACAAACAAAGACCGAACAATTCAAGACATAACAAATTAGATAATTTAATTTTCTATGTAAGATCTAGTAAACTATACTGAGTTAACCAATATGTTTTCATATAAGCTTTAAAAGAATAAGGGAGGTCCTAGTTTTAATATGGTTTGGTAAGTTATTCCAAATATCTGGTCCATGGTGTCTAATTGATCGTAGGGCTAAACTAAGTTTGGGATTATTAAGATGGTAATCATGAGCATGTCGAGTTAAATATGAGTGTACGTTTACCTTTAATAAATAAAAGTTTAAGAAAGATGCTGGAAGAGTTTTGGAAGTGTACTTATACATAAAAATGGCAGTTTAGAGCGTATGTATATCATAAACCTTTAATGTTTTTAATTGACTAAATAACGGGTTCGAAGTTGCAAGATAGTTAGAGTGTGTACAAATACGAATTGCTCTCTTCTGCAAAAGAAATATTGAATTTATTTTAGTTTTACTACAGTTTACCCATATAATATTACAATATCTTATATACGGTAAAATTAAAGTATTATAAAGAATAAACAAAGATCTATCATTTATCAAGCATTTCATTTTATACAAAATACCAATATTCCGGGATATCAAAATATTTATATTATGAATGTGTTCGTTCCAAGACAAATTTGAGTCAATAATAACTCCTAAAAATTTCGTTGATTGTTTTTCTACCAGGGATAAACCATCTATAAACAAATTACATTGTGGTTGGTCTTGGGAGTTAATAGTTCTAAAACGGATCAAATTAGTTTTACTTATATTTAAGGATAATCTATTACATTTAAACCATATTGAAATATTACACAAATCATGATTTACAGTATCAACAAGTGTATCAATAGTTTGTGTGTGAGTAAAGTATATTTTTATCGTCGGTAAAAAGAATGTAAGTTAGAATATTTGATGATTTTATTGTATCATTTACATGAATCAAAAATAAGAGCGGGCCTAAGATGGAACCTTGAGGAACTCCACATGTGAGGTTTAATTTTGAGGAACTATTAGAATGATAATAAACATACTGTGTTCTATTTTTAAGATAGTCCTCAAACCAGGATAGAGCAAGGCCTCTGATACCATAGTGTTCTAGTTTATGAAGTAAGATTGTATGATCAATGGTATCAAAGGCCTTACTCAGATCCATAAAAACACCTATAACATGCGCCTTATTTGCGAGAGATTTAATTATTTTTATCACAAAGTTTAATTAAAGCAAAATCAGTTGAATGATTTTTTTCTAATATTATATTTAAATTATTGTAAAATTCCAACATAATGAAAATAAAGATGTCCATAATTAACCCCAATGATGAACGTAAATGTATCATGCATGAAATGATGTTCACTTACATTTAATATCTACGCTTATTAGCCGTCTTCATGGTTTGGGAAGAAAAAGAAGCAACATTACTGTATGATGTGATGAAAAAGATCATCATAATGCGTTATCAGACATTTTGACATCATTGCCATTTGCTCATGATTATGACAGAATATGAAACGAACTGCATGCCCATCTAGAAAACGCTATACTTGCTGCCAATGAATAACACGTGTCCCCCGATCCCTATTAATATGTTATAAATAAATAAAAATTGGGTCTCATTTACCAAGAGTGCAGCCACATAAGTACTACTACTGCTCTTCATGAGTGCCCTATATTTTCTAGTACTTCCCAGAAATCTACATTCTAGGCCCCACCGCAAAACTTTGAAATAGTTACCTCCACCATTACTCTTCATTATCGTATCGATGCCCATTTAAGTGAGGCAATAATATCCAGATATCTAATTAATTCAGAATAAACTTAATGAATTTCTTTATTAGCAGTAGGACGGTTTAGTCATGATCATAGCCTTGCAATTTGTTCCGAAGTAGAGTTTCCCATCATCGCCTTCGGTCGACAAAGATTTCATTAAGGACATCGTTTCTTTCTTGATGTCGCTCGACGCCGTCTCTCGGAAGTACGCGACCTCTGTCAGAAAATCAAGAAGTTTGCCGCCTTCTTCTGACGTTTCGTCGAAGCAGGAAGTGACGTTGATTTGGGCTGGAAGGTCAAAGGTTACGAGAGGCAGAGCTTTCGCTTCGGCGAATTGAGCAATCTTTTCTGTGAGTCGAGATTGAGTGTTCTCCTCTTTCCACGACAAATTGTTAAGGAACTTGACTAGTGTGTTGTCATCTGTTCGTCAAAGAGAGAGAGAGAGAGAGAGAGAGAAAGAGAGAGAAGGAAATGTATTATTCTGGACAGATAGAGCGAGATATAATTATACGCGAAGATTGAACATTTTCAGTGTGTGTGATTAACGCAAAGATAATATGCTTATAAAAGGAAACAGAACTTAAAAACACATTTTAGATAAATAGAGAAGCAATAACATCAACCTGTACACTTCCAAATGGGTGTAATGTACAGCCATCATAAGTCCTTTCTTTGAAAAAAGAATTACATTTCAAGTTTGATCTATTTTATATAAAGTACATGTAATGTTTACAAAGAGTACACAATGTGCAATGAACAGTTACTATGCTTCTATGCAAACAAAAATGTAAATGTATAATACCGGGCCTAAACGCGAAAACGCGTACAGCAGGATTTGGTTAAGTACTCTTTTTTCTTGAAAAATTGACGTTTTTTAACCCCTTAACGCGGCACTGCGCGGACCGCGTCCAATCTAAAAACAGACCCCTTTATTCGTGTTTTCTTGGTCACGCATGCTGTCTTGAAAGGTTCTGGTTGAAACTTTGGGCAAGATGTGACTCCAATGTACTATTTGCTGAGAGGCACAGCCCGAAGCAAATAGTACTTTTGGAGTGACCGAGGCCCTCGATTATAACCAGTACCTTGAAAAAAAATCAGGGTATATTTGCTATACAGTGCGTCCCAGAAAAAACGAAACCGAGAAGTATCGATGTTTCATCATAAATTAATCACATTTATGATTAATAAATGACACATATTTGGAAAGCTTAAATCCTCCTCTTTCATTTGATGCAACTCATTATGATGCATATTTCATGCATGAGTGATTAAAATCAATTTGAAGAGAGGAAACCGAAAAGTCGTTTGGCGGGCGGTATCTGAATTTTAAAGAGAAAATCAAATTTCTAGAAAGTTGGGTTTCTGCCCTTTCATATGACACCTCAATCAGGAAAAATGAGCAAGGAATGACAAAGTTCTGTTTGTTTAAAGTAGCCCTTACATTTTCATAATTTTAGCAAACAAATTCGTTTTCACTGGCTGCCTGCCGTAGCAAAAAGCAGAATTGACAAAAGACTTAACTCCGTTTCGTTGACAATCAGCCATGCATGAAGTCTTTCGTCTACGGCTGATTGTCAACGAAACGGAGTTAAGTCTTTTGTTAATTTCGTTTGTTGATACGGCAGGCAGCCAGTGAAAACGAATTCGTTTAATCAAATTATGGAAATGCAAGCACTACTTTAAACAAACAGAACTTTGTTATTCCTAGCTCATTTTTCCTGATTGAGGTGTCATATGAAAGGGCAGAATCTCAACTTTTTAGAAATGTGATTTTCTGTTAGAAATTCAGATATCGTCCGCCAAATGATTTTTTGTTTTCCTCTCTTCAAGTTGATTTTAATCACTCATGCGTGAAATATGCATTATTATGAATTGCATCAAATGAAAGAGGAGGATCTAAGCTTTCCAAATATGTGTCATTTATTAATTATAATTGTGATTAAGTTATGATAAAATATCGATAATTCTCGGTTTCGTTTTATCTGGGACGCACTGTATATCAAAAGTCCAGAAAAAAAAAAAAAATACATGTATATTAAATTTTAAAAAGTTTCAAAACAAATTTTGAAACAAAAATTTAAAACATTTTTATTGTATAATTTTGATTAAATGTGTTTTTAAATTGCCCAGCAGTAAATAGTACTTTTAGTTGAGGTACTATTTACGGCTAGGCAAAATAGTGGGTGTATTTTTGATCATGTGACACACTTTTAACCAATAAAAAACCCATACATTTTGATGCAGGATATAATATTTAAACTTGACTAAGACACTGGGGATTGAGATGAAAGAGTATCAAACAAAAACTAGTGGTTCCTGTTGGGGAGTATATTGTGAAAAATTACACCCAAATAAATTATTTCGGTTATCAAATGTGAATTTTGTATAGCCTTTCGAAAAATCAAACGAACTAGTGACCTTTTATTGCTCATTGGAAATAGAGTTTGGATGCAGTGACTTTTAAAATCCGACCGTTAGTATTAATTTACTCTCATTGGCTTTTTTCAGAGCAAAAAAAAAAGGGCTACTTTGAATCAAAGTTTTTGTCAGGAAAGATCTTATGCATGACATTGAGCCATTCCCTTTTGTACATTCATTAGAGAAGCTGCGAACCTACCTGAGTTAGCTATGATCATCAAAGCACCTCCATCTACCAGAAAGTCGAGTAGATGTGACAAAGAATCCACGACATCCTCAAAATAATACGCAGAGTGGATAGCACTGATGAAGACGAATTTGTTCTTTAAACTTGTAGCATCTCGGCAAACTTCGGAAAATGTCGTGTCCTTCCAGTCAAACGCGATGTCTTTCAGTTCGTCGTTTGAGTACACTTTGTTCTTGAATTGCTCAATGACGCTACCAGGCTCAATCACCGTGTACCGAAATTTCCCGAACTTCTCCCGAAATTTCCCGATGATTATATCATCCATTGATCCTGAATAAGTAAAATGGGTGTATTATACAGAAAGAAGAAAATTATGGTATAACAAATTGTGTATATATTTATGCCGCCTTTATTCACGAGCTCCCATACCCCCCCCCCTTCTTCTGCAAACCTACTTTTTAGTAATCTATCAGTCACCAACGCAAAGCCGACTCCAAAACGATATATATTAGGCCAAAAAAAAAAAAAATCATTTGGTTGTCCTCGACCGCCCGCTCGTCATTTTCGGGCCGCTCGCATTTTTTTTTTTTTTTTTAATATATATTTTTTTAATTCATTTTTTTTTTTTATTCAATTTTTTTTTTTTTTTTTTTGTTTATTTAATTTTTTGGGGGGAGCAATCTTAAATGCCAAACATACCATTTTATGCATTTGCAAGGATCAAAATGCGTCCCGTTGCCAGTTTTGTCTTTTCAGTACGCAATTAGGTATTTATTAAACTTGCCATTTTAATTTTTCTATGTCAAAATGCCGTTCATTCAAATCAGGTTCTGAGCATTCTTAAACTCATTTTAAAGCCCATCTGTACTAGTTTACAGGAGGGATTAGACCTCCCTTCAAGGTCACTGGGCAGATGGTTATCTCATCAAATCAGCTCTCACTAGTTAATATAAGATAAAGATGATCATAGGGGACCAATGGTCACCGATTAGGCATTGTTTGCTACATAGAGGGCGCAAATAGCTATAAGTAGTACAATGGAGATTTAAAAGGTGCTGTATTTCAAAGCCCAAAATACTTTCTGTGTTGGTCTTGATATTCATTGTACATTAAACTAGTCTTTTACCATATTAAAGTGTTTTATAGACTGTATTTGTTTAAATGCTTGACAATCCCAATGATTTTTTTTTTATGGAAAAAAAAATATTAAAAAAAAAAAATGGGGGAAAAAAAATAAATAAATAAATAAAATTAAAAAAAAGACACAAAAAATGAAGTTAAAAAAAAAAAAAAAAAAAAAAAAAATCCGCCCGCCCGCCCCTACTCCAGAAAAGCAATCGAGGACAACCAAACAATTTTTTTTTTTGGCCTTATCCACTGGGGTGATATTTTTTTCTTCTTCGATGTGTAGGCGGTCTACCGTTCGTGTGACTTTGGTCTTTTCTTGGACCTGTGTTGGGTCCATGGTCTTATTATGTACCTCTAGGAGAATGAGGGTTATTACAGATAATTATGTTCCTATTGGTCATGCACTTGATCACTAATTATTGAATTTGTCACAAATCAGCTTTATTGTCCTAACCATTTTGATCCGTATTCTACTATTCCAGTTACACCCAATTCTGGGTCTAAAGCTACGTTTAAACCAAAGGAAAACGTATAATTCAGACTAACTTTCCTTTGTTAAAACCATATTTCTGAAGATAAAAAGCAGCATCGGATTTAAAGGTTAGTGGAATATTGGCCTAGAGTTCATATAACAATGTATTGTTTACATGACACCCCCCCCCCCCCGATAAACTTAAATCCAATTGGAATAAGCAGTACAATACTCTCGATCTCATACAGCAACATAAAACTATGAGTTGTAACAGTTCGGTCCTTAACTGAAGAATATTTCAAGCCTCAATTTGAATGAAGAATGCATCACATTTATGTTTGACGAATGAACGATAGTTGTTGCAACTTATTTCAACTAAAGTTCCTGCAAGGTATAAAAGCTTGTGTCGGCAGGACACACATTTGGAATACGAACCTACGAAATATTCAGCAACCCCCCCCCCTCCCCTTAGATTGTAGGCACGAGACCCTTGTCGATCGTTGTGCTTAACAGTGTCTGTAATGTAAGACTATTCTGACAGCAGACTGCATAATTGTGGTCTGTATGTTAGCTGCTCCAGACAGGGACTGTCAGATCTAGGCTCTACACAAGGCTTTAAGAATTGAGATAAACTGCCATTTTAGAGTCATGTGTCTGCAGATTACCCCTTCCCTCCCCCTTCCCATATAAAGTACATACCATCTCCAGAGCCGACGCCCATCACATTGACCTCCAGACTCGATGAAAACTTTTGAGCGATCTCGTCGATGACCGCGTTGTCGAGATCGTCTCTGAGCCATGAACGGATGACAGCGACGTCGCCTGAATTGGGCCAGAAACCTGTCATGAAAGTGTCTTTGTAACGGTCGAGGTCTTCCGTTATACTCGTCATACCAGCAGGGAGATTGTTATTCATCCTCGAGTGGGCTTAGTAACTCTTTCAAATACGAGAAGAAAATTTAAGTCGCTTTGATGTAAGATGAATAGTTACACATGAATGACAGGAGCGATTTAATGAGAGAAAACTTCAGAAGTGATTATGGTTTCTAGAAGCGCTTTTGAAAATCTCGTCTGTGTATCGCGCATCAGAATCTGATGATAATTCCTTTTAGATAAATGTAATGTTAAAGTGGGCAGCCTTGAAGTGCTTATACAACCCGGTAAAGTTGTATAATCTTGTCATTGACGGACCTAAATAACGTAGCAATAAAATCGTATTTAATGTTATTAAGACTTTGCTTCCTCTCATATAATCATTCTTTGACACAAATGTAATGATATGGATATTCTCGCGTTTACGTTTTCCTCAAGAGTTCATTGACGTACATGTACAAGGCAAATTCCTGGTAGATTTCGCTAGAACTATTTTTACAAACATACATGGTGAATTCCTTGTATGCTATTTTTAACACCTGTTCCGAGACGTTGCGCTCTTAATTTTGGCTCTACTTTTTCGGCTTGGCCGATTGGGTTAGGTGTCGCTGGGCGTGTCGCCACAGTTGACTTAAATTTAATTAGGCAAATTTGGGAAATAGATTTGTATTACAATTGGAAGAGTTTTTCCTTGTTGCCGGGTCTGTTCACACTATCGAAATAGTATGAGAGGGGAAGTGAGGATTACAGGTGTGTAATAGCCAGAAGCATGTGGGCTCGCTAGTGTGGACGGACATAGCAACATTTATCCCTTTTTATATTCATTGAATTAATTTCCAGGGTTGTTGGGTCTCCGGGTGATTTGCATCTCTTGTTTGAAAGATTAGAATGTAAGAGACACAGGTGGGTGCGTGAAAGAAGTATGTGAGGAATAGAGATGCGGATCATCCGGAGCGCCTTATATCCGGGGGGTAAATTCGCCAAGAAATATAGGACCTTTTAATACGGAAACCAATTATGGGTGGATTGATATTACGCAATGCGTCTGTGTGACACGCCTCAATTTTTGGGAGGACGAGGCGTGTCAGTTCGGGGGGATAAAAACCGAGTTGCGTCTCTGGAGCGGGGCCTCTTTTTCGTTACGATACCGACATGAGTTGCTAATTTGCTTTAATTGGGTTGCCCAGCCCCAAAACATGAACTTCGTGATTGATTAATTCTACGTTTATTTTAATAAATCTTCAACTCCAATCAAGAATTTGTTTTAGTGACTTTGATTTATCTTCGTTTTCTACACTTCAAGAACCTAAGTGATACTTTAACATTTTCTGAGTCGGTACTAGGCGGGGCGGCTTTGGCCACCGGGCCGTCTCGCCGTGGATCGCTTCAATTGGTAGTACGGATGGGGTCCGACACTTGTTTATTACTTCAACCATTACCATTGAACTTCAAGATATATTAGCGACGTCAGCGGAGAGCTGCAGAGATTTTTTTAGCTCACATCCGTCAACTAGTTATATGTGGATCTGTTGGGGTTGTCACGAGGACGGAGTCCAAGAACCCCTGGGCTTCGAACTAACTTTTTTTATTGTCGGCCGCTCAGCATCGAAGAGTATTGAGAGGAGTGAAATTTTCTTCTGCTGGTGGTTTCCTGACGAGGGAGCCCAGGAGCTTATTTCCGCAGAGCTACAGCGCGACGAAGCGACGGTGGAAGCGTAGCTGGTGATTCTTTTATGCTGGGAAAACGGTAGTACTTTAGGGCTGCGTGGGTGTCATCTTGAAGGGGCTCGCTGCTTGTGTCAGCGGGGAGGTGATATCGTCACTTCATTCATGGTCGGCGGCACATGCCTTCAGTGTTGCATGCTTGCATCGTTCCGGTGAATTAGAAGGCCGCGGTGCCGGGAAACTAGGTACGTTCAGCTGGTCTCGTAGCTGGTCTACGGGTTTTCTGCGTAGCCTAACGGTTCGTCCTGTGATCTCCGTAGACGTGAAGTCTTACAGTCAACTACATCGACGCGACACAACATCATCGCCATCGAGAGGGTCTGCAAGACTGTGTATCTACGGCGATCTAAGGCGTGTTCAGACATCACTAGGAGGGAGTATTTCTGAGGGTGACGGATGCAGGCAGCGGATTGACATCTCTGGTATGTCTTGAACTTAGAACACTTTATCTATATATGATAATTAATTCTATGCCTTGTTGCGTATGGCATTATATACAATTAGATACGTCTTTTGATGTATACCATTACTCAGAACATTTAGTGTATTATCTGACGGCATAATTCATTGATTGACTGGTAAATTTATATAATCCTTGTAAACGAGAACAGTAGTGAAGGTGTGTTTTTTTCATATATACATATGGTAACTAAGAATATGGTTCTGGTTTCACTCTGGCTCGCCTAGTATACATCTCTTCCAAAAATTAAGGTAAGCAGTATTTAGTGGTTTTATGCTATATATGGTAACCGAGGTTGCATCCCTTGCCTTAATGTTCATATTAGACTAATTATTTAATAATATTTACAATAGATAATAATAATTATGGCTGAAGAGTTAGTTAAAGATTTGGTAACGGGTTTTACCGAAGCCCTACAGGGTATCCGGATTACACCTACTGGTAGGACAACCGCTAGGTTGGATAGATTTTCAGGGCAGGGTGGTATGTTATTAGAAGATTGGTTAGAAGAGGTTGACCTATATTGTTGACCAACAGTCGTTTGCAGAGCCTAGCTCTTCTGGCATATTTCCATCTTACACAAAAGATCAGTTAATCCAAATGCAGAAAGAAGACCCCGAACTGAAGTTTGTATGGGAGCGGTGGTCCCAAAATTGGGCACCCGGTGATGAATACTTCAAACATCCTTCAGAACCTGATAATGTTAAATCATGGTCGACTCATTGGTCTCGCCTTTCATTGAAAGATGGTTTGTTAGTAAGAGATGTGTATTTGATAAGAGGCATAAGTTAGAGGATGTCTATTTGGATAAGTTATATTTAGTTATCTGGCATAATGACCACCAAGATGTCTATCATGTTCGACCCATTAATGGAGGTGAAGTAAAGGTGATTAATCGTAAATTGTTAAGAGAAGTGCCCTCTGACACAGAGGCGGTAGAGTTAAATGAGGATAATTTTAGGTTTGATCCTAATTTCACTGATGTACATGTACATGATAAAGTATGTCCTCGTAAACAGCAAGATAAATACATGGGAGAGTATATGTTGGTTCCTAATTTTGATAAAGTAGGTATAGATCCAGTAGGGGAGGATGTAGCAGGGCGAGCGGAGATGATAATGTTAATGTTCCAGGGAATCAGGATGGTGCCATCCCAAGAAGGTCGCAAAGACAAACTAAGGGTAGACATTCTAACCCTTTTAATTTACCAAAATCAGTTTTGCACTGATTATCTACAAATTTTGAGATATTCTATGTACAGTCGGATATTTCGTATTTTTATTGAAGTGACCGTAATATTGACGGTTAATTATCACGGTAATTAGTCGTTTACATCAAATTGGAGAGTTAATAATTTTAATTATCAAACTTTTACTGTTTTAGGGCTGGGCACCCGTCCTGATTTTATGAGTCATGTTCTTATTCGGTCATAGCTAAGTTGGGGTCATTTATGGTTATGGTGATTTTTGCCTAATTGCGTGTTGAAATTGGTTGTATATTCCATAGGTCTGCATATTACAATTTTTTATATTTTTCCAGTTACACGTATCGTTGTCTATTCCAGTGTTCAGGGAAGGTGCATGTACTTTCGCTAGTATATTTCAATTTTTAAGTAGTTTCTGTTTACATATGGATGTAGGAGAAGTCCCAACAACCGGTTGGAGGAGGTCTGGGGTATCCGGCTCTGACCGCCGGGGTTGTGACACTTCCCTAAGCTTCGCAAACAGTTTTAGGATATAATTACAAGTAGTTGGAGACATTATAGTAGTAGGTTTCATAGTCTGCTGTAGGGAAATTTGGGCGTTTTTGTTAACCATGCAGGAATAGGACACTCGAGGAATTTTGGAGTTTGAGGGTTTGTTTAATTGACTATTGCATTCAGGATGTGCATTTACTTGCAAAATATTGACATGCTGTTTTAATATGCAAAGGGTGTCATTAATGGGGGGTGATATTTCTAAGTATGTTTGAACTAGTGGGTATTTTTGTGAGTTGGATTAATAGTTTGATATGTGTGTTTACATATTGTAATTTGGAAGCCATGTTGGCTTTATATGATGTATATGAAGTTATTGTAAATGTTTTAGGGCTGGGCAGCCATGTACGTGTGTGTAACTTGGAGGGGAACGTATGACGAGAATTTCTATTTTTTTTGTTGCGATCTTATGGGACAGATCGTTTCAGTAGGGGAGTTTGTAATGATATGGATATTCTCGCGTTTACGTTTTCCTCAAGAGTTCATTGACGTACATGTACAAGGCAAATTCCTGGTAGATTTCGCTAGAACTATTTTTACAAACATACATGGTGAATTCCTTGTATGCTATTTTTAACACCTGTTCCGAGACGTTGCGCTCTTAATTTTGGCTCTACTTTTTCGGCTTGGCCGATTGGGTTAGGTGTCGCTGGGCGTGTCGCCACAGTTGACTTAAATTTAATTAGGCAAATTTGGGAAATAGATTTGTATTACAATTGGAAGGGTTTTTCCTTGTTGCCGGGTCTGTTCACACTATCGAAATAGTATGAGAGGGGAAGTGAGGATTACAGGTGTGTAATAGCCAGAAGCATGTGGGCTCGCTAGTGTGGACGGACATAGCAACATTTATCCCTTTTTATATTCATTGAATTAATTTCCAGGGTTGTTGGGTCTCCGGGTGATTTGCATCTCTTGTTTGAAAGATTAGAATGTAAGAGACACAGGTGGGTGCGTGAAAGAAGTATGTGAGGAATAGAGATGCGGATCATCCGGAGCGCCTTATATCCGGGGGGTAAATTCGCCAAGAAATATAGGACCTTTTAATACGGAAACCAATTATGGGTGGATTGATATTACGCAATGCGTCTGTGTGACACGCCTCAATTTTTGGGAGGACGAGGCGTGTCAGTTCGGGGGGATAAAAACCGAGTTGCGTCTCTGGAGCGGGGCCTCTTTTTCGTTACGATACCGACAATTGAGTTGCTAATTTGCTTTAATTGGGTTGCCCAGCCCCAAAACATGAACTTCGTGATTGATTAATTCTACGTTTATTTTAATAAATCTTCAACTCCAATCAAGAATTTGTTTTAGTGACTTTGATTTATCTTCGTTTTCTACACTTCAAGAACCTAAGTGATACTTTAACATTTTCTGAGTCGGTACTAGGCGGGGCGGCTTTGGCCACCGGGCCGTCTCGCCGTGGATCGCTTCAATAATGCTGGCAAGCCTGCATTTTTAATACAGGGTCATTGTACATGATGGAGGAGGAGGAAGTCACAGAACAAGACAGTCTTTATGAAAAGGTTTTGTCATAAGTTTATGTGTCAATGTCAATGAATGAAAATGTTAATGTTGCTATTCCCATACCATTCAGCTATGGGAAACATTTTGAGCAACGTGATTGGTTAAAAAAAGTTATAAAGACACGCCCACATCGACGCGAGCCATCTCATCATGGCGGTGCGAATGTGTTATCCATTGTTTATGTGCAGCTCATTCATGCAAACATCATTCCAAAAGTCATAGACACGGATCTGATCATGGCGACTTTATAATAAAATAACTGAATACAGGGTCTAAATATCTACTTACATGCAGATTTGGAAAATCATTTTGAAGATTTGATGGTTCACTCGGACTTGGCCCCAGACACATTCGCACCGCCATGATGAGATGGCTCGCGTCGATGTGGGCGTGTCTTTATAACTTTTGTTAACCAATCACGTTGCTCAAAATGTTTCCCGTAGCTGAATGGTTTGGGAATCGCAAATTCGCGGGCGGGAGGGGGGGGGGGGGGGGGGAGATATTACAAGTTTGATTATGACAAGCAATATATGTTACAATCTTATAAAGAAATAAGTATGATTCATTCTCGGTTCTATTTTACTCAGAAAAACTCTGACAAGCAAGCAAGCAAACAAATAATTAAAAAACAAAGCTATATCGAACAAAGCTGAGCGATTTTCACATTTTCAAACACCCCCCTTGAAAAAATCCTGCGTACGCCACTGATATAGATACAATGCATGATAAGAAAACAAAATTGGAGATACAATCAATATTTTACGGTTGAGTGTCAGTCTATTTTTATGTAACTATGACAGAGCATTAAAATTACGAGGTTATATATGTAAGACCTATTTTATCATACAAAAAAAGTAATTAAAAATAATGCGGGTAATTGGGTATCGTTATACTTGGCAAAACATTCTGCTGCGTAACAGCCTAAAATCGAAGCACATTGTCTTGTCCTTGGCCCATGTTAATATACCGTAAAGCATGGAGAGTATCTCTCTCTCTCTCTCTGTTTTGTCCCTCCACTTTTCGGAGATCACCGAGTCATCGCAGTCGAAGTGGTAGTGGCAGTCGAAGTGGTATCATGTTTACTTTCACTCTTACCATCGTGACTATTCTCATTTGCTTAATCTACATTTCCACAAGCATTTACCGATCTAAGCTCTCAAGGAGTGGAAAAGAAAAAGATGATAACAATAAAAATAAGGATGTTAATAATAATCAACGGAGTTTGAAAAGTTCTCAGCAAGGAAATGTCTGCCAATGGCTGCAGGGGCGCCTCCCTCCAGGACCTAGGGGCTGGCCCATTATCGGCAATCTTCATCAGCTCATGTTCACGGGAAAGAAACAACACGATATCATCAACGAATGGGCCAACGAGTTCGGAGAGGTTTTCACTTTTCGTATATTTTCGACAAGGTTCGTGATCCTAAGCAGTTTGCCTTTGATTCAGAAGACGTTCCAGAATGCAGATATCAATGACATGGCGACCATACCACCGTTTAACAAAGCATTGGGTGTGTCAACAAACAAAGGTATATATTCAAGCCTATAAAATCGGCCTCTTATAATTATGATTATAATTATAAATACATTTATTCATCTTTGATATTTTTTTTAATTATGACTTTTCCTTGTATTTTATTTTATCGTTCTTTAAAGCCACACTGTCCAACTTGCAGCTACTTGCTCCCTCTATTTAGAAAACTTCCCCAATCGGTGCCTGTTGGTCCCCCATGATCCTCTATTTCTTATGTTATTTGAGAGCTGAGTTGATGAGATAGCCACCTATCAGTGACCTTACTGTGTGGTCCAATCCCTCCTAGCCACACTAGTGTTGATAAGCTTGAAGCATTGCTGTAAATTCATGAATCGCAAAAGATTATGGCACACGATGTTTATGGGCCATCATTCCTCTTTTACAATTAGATAGCTCTGAACATTCCTATTATCCTACATAGTAACATCATGTGTGGATAAAAAGTCATGAGGTATTTAAAAAAAATCGACCTATGATGACAATTATATGTACCTGGTAGGATTATTCCTTGAAATGCACTGTGCACTGTTAACGGCTGCTGGAGCTAAAGCTAGGGTAATAATTTCCAAAGCTCTTTGGAAGCGCACGGGGACGTTATATAATGTGATATGCGCTATACAAGAACTGAATATTATTGTTATAATGTCATCATCGTTCCACTTTCTTTGTAATGGTAGAATGCGTGCATATAGGTTCAGTGGTTACAAGTACTTGAATTTTTGTTTTTTGGTTATAACAATTCTTCAAGCTGAGTAAAGCGATGCAAAACGGGCATTACATAAAGGGCACCGTCATGGAAGATATCATTTTCATTTATTTTTTCATTTCATTTACTTTTCCACATTTCAGTTTATTTTTAAAACTGCAATTACAAAATAATGTACATTATGAAATACAAAGGAATACGAGGGTGACATTTGTAAAATCTATTGTAGGATCATAAATTATGAAACAGTCTGAAAATGGAAACAGGTGTGTTTTTGTATTATAAACCTTTAAAAAACTGGCCAGAAAGCGAATTTCATACAAGATAATATTTTCTAATGTTAGAGGTGTGATAGTATTTCTGCAGCTTAAAGGGCGACAACATGAGTTTAAATAGAAATAGTTTCAAAAGGTGAATGGCATTTCATTTAGACAGGGAATTAGGGTATTTGTAAAGCAGATGTATAAAGAAAAGAATATTCTTAGGAGAAAATGAAATGGATAGACAACCATGGGTGGAGATGATTTTATCCTGCTCGTTTAAGTAATTTAGATAATGAACATAACACGATAATTAAAAATTTCTGAAAAATTAACTTAATAAAATATATAGTAGCCTTGTCCATCACTCCTGTCGGAGTATGTGCGAATAACATGATTTCTATCATTGTATGTACAATTATAGGGTAATAATCATTTGCCCATGACTTGATTTCTCGAAAGTTTTTGCGATGGTGTCATTAAAACAAAAATCATACAATTATCTCTTCATCGTGACCAGGTATAGGGATCATTGCTGCCAGTGAAGGACCTGCCTGGAAGGATCTTCGGAGATTTCTTATCTCTATTTTGCGAAAAATGAAATTTGGTCCGAATAGCTTCGAGAACTTTGCTGCCGAGGAGGCTGTAAGATTGCTCGATAATTTTCATTCCAAAGATGAAGAGTTCTTTTACCCTGCCAGCGCTGTTAATATAGCCGTCGCGAACATTACGACGCGGTTGACGATGGGGAAAACGTTTCCGTACGACGACAAGGAGTTTCTTCGGCTCACGCAACTAGCAGACGACACGTTTGATTACTTCGGAACTGGGGCAATCTATTCGCTGGTTCCAGAATTATCGTACCTACCGTCTGCAGGGAATAGGAAGGGTGAAGAAGCGATAGCTGAGATGTTCGACTTCATTCGGCAGTCCGTCGGGGATCATCGGAAACACTTCGACCCTAACTCGGAGCCTCGGGATATGGTCGAGTGTTTCTTGCAAGAACAGCATGACCGACGTTCAAAGGTAATCATCCCAATGTCTCGTAGATTTTAGAACAAACCGGCTGTAACCAATACCAAATTGATTGACTTTTTATTTTTATTTAATTTAAACAAATATAAATGTTAACTTCAGTTTTCATGACATGACAAATGAGGGGTGTGTGGCGCAGGCGCGTACACAGGGGGTGTTTTGGGGGTTAATCCCCCCTCAATTTTTTTTTGAAAAAATAAATAGGCATCCCCCCCCCCCATTGAGCGAAACATCGGGTGGCGCGATTTTCACATTTGCGGGGGCAAAACAAAAAAAATAAAAACATGTTGCTTACTACTTCCTACCTGATGAACCACCACTTTATTTTTTAATTTTGTTGTTCTCTCAAAGACACAGTAATATTCATTCTCAAGTATAGCAAATGGATGGTTTGCTTCTTGTAATTATTTGAAACTACTAATTCTGTTTTATTCAAGGGAGACATTGGTGTGTTTGACGACACTAACATGCTACAGTTCACCTGGGACATTCTGATTGGCGGGTGGCAAACAACCAACACCACCATCATGTGGTATCTCTTCATTCTCGCCCAACACACAGACGCCCAACACCGAGTCCAAGCAGAGCTGGATCGAGTAGTCGGGCGTGACCGTCTACCAGCCCCCACCGACCGAGCAGCCCTGCCGTACGTCCTCGCCACCATGGCCGAATGCTATCGGCTGAGTGGTCTCTTGCCGATGCAGATTCCACACCGTAGTCGTTGTGACGTTAAGGTTGGCGGATACGACGTCCCGCGAGGATCCTATGTGGCATCAAATACACATTTCTTATGCTCTTCACAAACACTATGGCATAATCCTGAGGAGTTCAGACCCGAGAGATTTATTGATGAGACTGGAGCGTTTGATCGGAAACGAGAGGCTGGCCTCGTCGAGTTCGGCGTTGGTAAGTCGGGTGGGGGTACCCTTACAAAAAAATGTTCAATGGTATACCAATGGTATATCATTCAGAAGTACCACTGAAAATACCATTCGGATACCAATGAGATTACGCTCGCAACGTACCATTGGGCACCATTCATCTACCAGTGAAATTGCATTCAACCATATCAACCTAATAATAATTTTTTGGACGCTCATTTGCATAATCACCAATGGTAGATAAATGGTACCATTGACACATTGAAATTTGAATATAAAATATGCAAATTTGTTACAATTATTCTACCATTCACCATTGGAATACCATTCACCATTGAAATTTGAATATGAAATATGCAAATTTTGTACCATTAATCTACCATTGACCATTGACATACCAGTCACATACCATTCACCATTGGCCTACCATTCACCCTCCACAATTTGCCTACCATTTACCATTCACCATTGGCCTACCATTCACCATTCACCATTGGCCTACCATTCACCATTCACCATTGGCCTACCATTCACCATTCACCATTGGCCTACCATTCACCATTCACCATTGGCCTACCATTCACCATTCACCATTGGCCTACCATTCACCACCCACCATTGGCCTACCATTGACCATCCACCATTGGCCTACCATTGACCATCCACCATTGGCCTACCATTGACCATCCACCATTGGTCTACCATTGACCATCCACCATTGGCCTACCATTCACCATTCACCATTGGCCTACCATTCACCATTCACCATTGGCCTACCATTCACCATTCACCATTGGCCTACCATTCACCACCCACCATTGGCCTACCATTGACCATCCACCATTGGCCTACCATTGACCATCCACCATTGGCCTACCATTGACCATCCACCATTGGTCTACCATTGACCATCCACCATTGGCCTACCATTCACCCTCCACCATTTGCCTACCATTTACCATTCACCATTGGCCTACCATTGACCATCCACCATTGGCCTACCGTTGACCATCCACCATTGGCCTACCATTCACCATTCACCATTGGCCTACCATTCACCATTCACCATTGGCCTACCATTGACCATCCACCATTGGACTACCATTGACCATCCACCATTGGCCTACCATTGACCATCCACCATTGGCCTACCATGTACCATCCACCATTGGTCTACCATTGACCATCCACCATTGGCCTACCATTCACCATCCACCATTGGCCTACCATTCACCATTCACCATTGGCCTACCATTGACCATCCACCATTGGCCTACCATTGACCATCCACCATTGGCCTACCATTCATCATCCAGAAATGGCCTACCATTTACCATCCACCGTTGGCCTACCATTCACCATTCACCGTTGGCCTACCATTCACCATCCACCATTGGCCTACCATTGACCATCCACCATTGGCCTACCATTGACCATCCACCATTGGACTACCATTGACCATCCACCATTGGCCTGACAATGGTACACGAATGGTGGACAGTGAATGGTATACCAATGAAAAGACCAAAGGTGGATGGTCAATGGTAGGTCAATGGTGGTTGGTGAATGGTTTACCAATGGTATGTCACAATAAATGGTAGATAGAGAATGTTATGTTATGCCAGTGGTTGCATTGAATGATAACAGTAAACCTATGGGAGAACGATGTGGATCGTGAATGGTATATATGCTAATGGCACCTACATGTAAATGGTGAGTAATGAATTTCATGCCAAAATTAAGAACTGCTAAGAACTTTGGTACATTCCAGTCATCCAACAATTGACTTCAAGTCAGATACAAATAGTTGTTAAAAGATAATACTATAAAGTGCAAATTTGTAGTCAACAACATGAAACTATTTAATTTTGTACAAAATAAGAGACTCCATTGGTGTGCATGGTTCATGGTAATACTGTACTTTAACTTGTCTTTGGTACATGAATAAAAGTACATGTCTTTTGAAATATGTAAAATAAATATATATAAAAAAGTGGAGTACTGAAAACAGAAACACAGCTGCATTATAATTCTGGCAGTAATAAATAGTGATTAACTTTGCTGCTCTGACAACAATAGAAACTGAATAAAACCGATATATACCCGCATAGTTCCTGCATGAAACATGAAAATTACAACAAAAAAAAGTTGGAGGGATTTCATTTTGTTTACATGACCAACAATGCAGAGTGGTTTCTTTGTAGTTTCTGTCAAAATGATATTATTATGCAGGTTAAC